>PVIU01017258.1:0-43314 GCA_004026605.1 Ondatra zibethicus
GATCGAAACAGACTCTCTGAATATGACTGACAATGGGGACTGACTGAGAAGCCAATGATAATGGCACTGGGATTTGATTCTACTGCATGTACTGCCTTTTTGGGATCCTAGTCAGTTTGGATTCACACCTTCCTAGGCCTGGATGGAGGCGAGAGGGCCTTGGGCTTCCCACAGGGCAGGGTAACCTGCCCTCTCTTAGAACTGGAGGGGAAAAGGGGAGGGGGAGTGGGGAAGCGGGAGGGAAATGGGGGGAGCGGAGGAGGTGGAAATTTTGAATGGTACTATTTATAATGCAATAATAAAAAATTAAATGTGAAAAAAAAACCTTCAACTCTTATCTCTCAAATACTATTCCCCATTCTCTCTCCTTTCTACCTTACCTAAATTCCTTTAGGACTATTTAGGAGAATCTCAATTTATACTGCATCAATTTTTGGTTTGTTTTTCTAGACAAGGTTTCTCCTTGTATCCCTGGCTGTCCTGGAACTTTTTCTGTAGACCACCAGGCTGACCTCGAATACAGAGATCCACCTGCCTCTGCCTCCCAAGTGCTGGGATTGAAGGTGAGCTTCTCAGCTATGCTCTTTGTTATTGCTCTTTAATATTTTTTTTAACTCTTTGCTCTTTTGTATTACAAAGTAGATTTTCACAATATTTTCATATAGTTCACTAATTCTCTCTTTAACTGGTTCTGGAATGGGCCTTCTGTGTTTTTTACTTGATTGTTATACATTTTTGATAATTTCTAATGTTTAATGTTTCTAATATCGAAAAGAGTTTATCTGAACTTTTGGAGTTCAGAGCCTTTTTCCTATTTAGAAAAGAACTATTGGGGCTGGAAAGATGGCTTAGCAGTTAAGAGCATTGCCTGCTCTTCCAAAGGTCCTGAGTTCAATTCTCACCAATCACATGTTGGCTCACAATAAATTCAGTTTAAATAATATTTCACCACCAAATGAATTAAAATAAAATTTTAATATTTGGAGTTTTGGAGTTTCAGAATATGGAGTGGAGCTATAAATATTTATTATTTATTTCTTTTCTTTTTTGAGACATGGTCTTACTATGTAGCCTTGGCTATCTTGGAACTCACAATGTAGACCAGGCTGGCCTCAGACTCATAAATAAGCTGGACTCTGCCTCCTGAGTGCTGGGATTAAAGGAATGTGCCACCATGCCTAGCTTATTTTATTTTATTTTTGGTTTTTTGAGACAGGGGTTCTCTGTAGCTTTGATGCCTGTCCTGGAACTAGCTCTTGTAGACCAGGCTGGCCTCGAACTCACAAAGATCCTCCTGCCTCTGCCTCCTGAGTGCTGGCTACCACTGCCTGGCTGCTTATTTTATTTTTTTAATAGCTACCTGCAACTGGTTAATATTTGCCTGTTTTTGTCATTAATGAAAGCCATGTCTTATTTAGTTGCTAAAACATCCTGCAGTTATTATTTCATAGTATTTATCAGGTTTTCTTAGAAAACAAACAGAAACAAAACATTTTAGAAAAATTATGAAGAGAATATGAGAAGGAAACATGCAAAAGAAAAAAACAAAAAGTGCAATATTCTCAGATAAGAGATTTTGCAATCTTAAAACAAAAATGGCAATACTTGGTGGCACATGCTGTCATCCCAGAACTCAGGTAGGGAGGCAAGAGGAGCCTGATTCAGAAGCATAGACAGTGGTCTGGGAATTCTTGTTTTGTTTTACAAAGGAGAGGAATATTTAAAGTCTGTGTAGGGTTTTGTTTCTCTCTCTCTCTCTCTCTCTCTCTCTCTCTCTCTGTGTGTGTGTGTGTGTGTGTGTGTGTATGGTTTAATACTTTATATTTTTCTATGACAGGATTTCACTATGTAGCTCTGACTGATCTGGTATTTACTATGTAGAATAGGGTGGCCTCAAACTTTTAATCAATTCTCTTGTCTTAGTATTCCAAGTCCTGGAATTATAGATATGTGCCACAGTGAAGGGGCTTGTGAGGGGGCTATTAGGGAAAGTAAATAAATAACTAAAGCCAGTCTTTAATTCTAGCACTCAGGAGACAGAAGCAGGCAGATCTCTGAGTTTAAGGCCAGCATGGTCTACAGAGTGAGTTCCAAGAGAGAACTACAGGGCTACACAGAGAAATCCTGTCTGAAAAAACAAACAAACAAATGGATAAATAAATACTCAGTAGCACAGAAGTGCAAGAGGATGTCTTAACAAACTTCTGTTTTTTCAAATTGTGCTTTTCATCCATTCCGCATCCTTTCTTCCGATACCCCAACTGTATGTATGTTAGATATTTGAAAATGTGTCTTATCTTTTTATACTTGCTTCTATTTTTACCCATACATCTCTTACTTTCTGAACTTCATTGAGGGCCAGATGGTGGCACACGCCTTTAATCCCAGTACTCGGGAGGCAGAGGCAGGCAAATCTCTATGAGTTTGAAGCCAGCCTGGTCTACAGAGCTAGTTCCAAGATAGCTAGGGCTGTTACACGGAGAAACCCTGTCTCAAAAGACTAAAAACTAAAACAGACAAACAAAACCAAAAAACACTGAGTTTCCTGAATTCACCTTGTCTGTGTCTAGTCTGTTGCTTAGCCTCACAATGAACAGACTGATTGCTCTCTTAGGATCAGTTAGGACAGGTACAACACCAGCTTTCACAGCTTTATTAACCATATGTCTGAACGGCAGCCAATCAGCCTCACTTAAGAACCTGTACTTCAGTACCAAAGGTCATTTTCTAAACAGATCCACTTCTAAAGATAAAATCCACTGTCTTCTTTCCTTCCTTCCCATTCTCAGACCCTGCTTCCTCCGAGAGGAGCACACTCATCCACCTTTTTGCAGTTGCCTAAGTCACGTGCCTTCCCCTGACAACCCAGGCAGTTATTCATTTCAGATATGCATTAAGCCGTGTTTAGGACACTGTTTTTTTTTTCCTAGCTGTGCTAATTCTCTGTGGAAGCCTATCATCATCTACCATCTAGCTACCATCCTTCTATATTGTTATTGTGTGAATCATACTTATTTAGGAATTCTTGTCTGCTAACACCATTGATTGCATCTTCCCTGTGTCTATCTACTGACCCTTTCAAAATCTCTTGATCTGTGTCCCTTTCCCCATTTTCTTGAACAGTTACTACCATTTCACTGAAGGCTGGAATGTGTGGCAAACACAGTTTAGAGACTGGATTGTTTTCTCTAAAGCAGGGGCAAGAAACTACAGCCCACAAGTCAGAATTGCTGTCTGCTTTCAAGACAAAGTGATAATGGTGTTCGTTTCCGTATGCTTATGGCTTGCCTGCCATATTGGCAAAGCTCAATCATTTTCACAGAACCATACAAAACTACCAATGCGTACTGTCTTAGTTAGGGTTCTATTGCTGTGAAGAGACACCATGACCACAGCAACTCTTAGAAAGGAAAACATTTCATTGGAGCTGGCTTTCAGTTTTGGAGGTGTAACCATTATCATTGCTGGAGGGAAACATAGCAGCACGCAGGCAGACATGATGCTGGAGAAGGAGCTGAGAGTTCTACATCTGGATCAGTAGGCAGCAGGAAGTACATGAGGCACATTTCCTCCAACAAGGCCACGCCTATTTCAACAAGGCCACACCTCCTAATACTGCTCTTCCCTATGGGCCTATGGGGGCTATTTTTATTCATACACCACATGTAACTCCTGATTCTTTACAGAAATATTTATCAACCTCTGGGACAATGTATGCTAAGTCTTAATTTTTTCTCTTTTTCTGTCTTTTTATCTCTATTTTTCCATCATTATTTTCTTTTATTCTTTTTACCTCCCTATCTTCAATGTTACCCAATTTCCCTGTGTTTAACAAGCATTTTGTTAGATCAAATAAATAAAAAAATTATCATCTGTACATCTGGGTTTTCCTTCCCTGTGATATAGTCTGTTCCTGGTTAAACACATGGAATTAAATGTGGGATTGTATTACATTAAAGATTCTGGTCCTAAAACAAGATAGAAACAGTGTGACGTCAGATAAGCTTGACTAAAACAGGTCTTAGGGAAGTGAGTTCCGTGTCAGCAAAAAGAGGGACTCTATCAGGTAAACCCATTGGACAATTCCCGCTTCAGTGTTCCTCAGGGAAGGGGTGCTCCTCCAAGTTGACAGTGTCGGCCATGACATAGGCCCTCCAACCTCTGTTAAAGCTGAATATAGTGGCTGTCTCCTCATTGCTCAATTTGAAATCAAGACCTAAGGAGTTTCAATTCTATGTGTGTTGTCACAGCTTTAGGAATGTCTGCCATGTTCCTCTGGATATGGAACAATATCAGAGCCTGAGCTTTGCAGCGACCTCTTTAATCTTGGATTCTCTAGTACTGAAAGGTTCTCTGGATTGGTCTGATGTCTACCTAGAGAGCTTGAGAATCTGTGGACAGTGATATCATTGGAATAGCAGCACTGGATTCATTTGTCCTGGGGCAAGAGATGGGTGACATTCAACCTGATTAGTCACCAATTGTATTTTAGTCCAGGCTTGTTCATGAGTCTTCAGTCTGGTGTTGGAGACACACGGGGCTTCCCCAGCTCCTCGTGCGTCTTTTCTCCTCCATGACCTTCCTGGCATCTGCAAGTGTTAATCTACCAGTGAGGACTGTGACTTTATCATCTTTGGGGAGGAAGCCCTCCCTAGGCTAAGGTCTTCATGGCAAGTGAATACAATAGCTGTCCAGTTTAGATCCGTGGGGGTCTTAAGACCAGCTTCCTTCAGCAGTTTTCCCTCAAAGAAGGTGTACCGCAACTAGCTGGCAGTGAAGAGGTTCTTCCTCTTTGCACCCTTCCCCTGGACCTTCTCTTAGGGGGTTTCTCCAACTTCATTCTCCTTCCAATAGGTGTATGCACGGTGTGGTACTGGCCTGTATCAGTGGCCACTTTCACAGCCTCTTTGACTTTTCCTGTGTGAGATTTCCAGGTGCCCAGGCCTACAACAAGTCTCTTGGCTCCATGAAGGCATCCATGGTTGGTACAGGGACAGTGCTGGGTGAGCAGATAAACATGTGTCTGCTTCCTTTCCTTAAGATTTACATCCTTGCTTGATTTAGTATCCAACCTAAAAAAAAAGGGAAAAAGTCTCTTTTTTTTCCAAAATTGTTTGTGTCCAGTCCATAAGAGTTTGTTGGATACCCTAGAACTAGAATAGAAAGCAATTATGAGTCACCATGCTGGTGCTGAGACTCAAACCCAAGTTCTCTGGAAGAATAGTCAGTGTTCTTAACTTCTGAGCCATCTCTCTGGCCCCTACTTTATCATCTTAACAAGGATAATTAAAGAAAAGGTTGAGGAAACTTTCAGGAAAGCAGAATGAAGAGATCTTGAGATCATGAATAGAAATACAAAGATTATAAAATCAAAGACCTAGGGCCAGACGATCCAACATGCAGTATTTGAAGGCTACAGAAAGAATATACATTATTTAACAAATTAGCACTAAGCAGATTCATCCCAGACTCAGGAGCTAAAAACACTAGTGACCATTTACAACACTCTCTCCTTCTGTGGCCATGAGTTCACAAAGGACTTAGCAGAGTCGTTCTAGTTCATGTTTCATGAGGTTCAGCTGGGTATGGGACAGGGATACAATTTGTTTGCTTTTAAAGACTTGATTATAATTAGAAAATTCATTTCCAGTAGCTCATAGGACTAGCAAGCTTGTTTGCTGGTGGCAGAAGGCATCCTTTCCTTGCCATATGGGCTATAGAAGGGCTTGATGGTCTTCATGACATGGGTGGCTCCTTCTCTAAAGCAAGTGAATCAAGAGAACAACAGCAACAAAAGTCTAAAATGTCCTTTATGACTAGCCTTGGATAGCATCCAGTCACTTCCACAATGTCCTATTGGTTGGTCACACTGTCCATCATTTTCAGAGTTGGAGACTACAAAGAGGCAAAAGTAATCAAAGAAACAATAAAAGAAAGTTTCGTAGTTGAGAAGTTATTAGATTCCTGATGAAAGGGTTGTTCAAGTTTCAATCACAGTAGATAAAACAGACCCTCGTCCAGTGGATATGATTGTAAAATTTCAGAACATTTAAAACTAAAAAGGAGCAGGGCGGTGGTGATGCACGCCTTTAATCCCAGCACTCAGGAGGCAGAGGCAGGCGGATCTCTGAGAGTTTGAGGCCAGCCTGGTCTACAGAGCAAGTTCCAGGACAGGCTCCAAAGCTGCAGAGAAACCCTATCTTGGAAAAAAAAAGACCTAAAAAGAAAATTTCACAAGATTCTAAAAAGCAACATAAAAGACATCATATGTAAGCATGTAGAATGCCCAAGCCATTATGTTTCTCAGTGGCAAGATTATAGGACATGTTATGCCATATATAATGAAAGAGGACATAATGAATAACAAAGTAATTAGAAAATCTAAATAAATTATTTAAGCCTATAGTTTTATTCCCAAGAAGAATCATTTATTCTGGCTGTCCTGAAACTCACTCTGTAGACCAGGGTGGCCTTGAACTCAGAGATCCCCCTGCCTCTGCCTCCTGAGTGCTGGTTTTAAAGGTGTGCACTACCACTCCATGGTTTTTCTTTTGTGTCTTTATATAAGTTTTCCTTGTATTCTCTTTTTGTCTGGGAAAAATATTTCAAATCCTATCTTCCTTTTGTTTTTCTGATGCAATCTTGATGATTTTTTTATTTTAAATATCCAGATTCATCTTTTTGTGTACATATGAGTATTTCAAATTCTGCATTTCTATTTCAAATAGCACACAGAAACACTATTATAGTTGGGTTATTTTTCAAATTGCTTCTAGAATCGTTGCTTTAATAGTGACACTCATATGTGTCTGCATATTGTCAACATTGCCAGGGTTTTCCTTGTCTATTGACTTGTTCTGCGTGCTCTAATATTTACGATACCTCATTGTTTTGTTATAGTGCTTTTCTTTATTTTCGTCTTCTCCAGATAATTTTATTGTTGTTACTTTTAAAAATCAGCACACCTTCCACATGTTTATTTGGAAATTAAGTTGCTCAGTTTATTTTAATCAGTCTTTATTTTGAAATGAAAATACCTATTTTGTGTCATGAAGCTAAAAAATGACTATTTGGCCTTAAGTAAAAGAGCATTTTTTGAGTCCTCGGTTTTGTCTGTTGAAATTTTTATATAAAATTTCAAGTTACATTTAATGTATTGTTATACATTATGCAGTTTTATTTTTATTTCTTGATGTTAAATTGGTTTCTTTGTGTAAAATCACAGAGCTTTTAACATTCGAATGTATTTTTTCAGTTCACATATTTTTAAATTAGCTTTTTATTATAGATTATCATAGCATTTTCATATCATATATAGTTTTATACTAAATATTGAAAAAAGTTAAATTGAAAATTATCATTAAAGTTTCATAATATTTTAAGTGAAAAAAAAAAACAAAGTTTAAAAATTCCTTTCTCAGAAATCCTGGAGAAGCAAGGTCCGGGAAATAAGGACTTCAATACAAGGAATAGAAAAAGGTCACCAGAATGATGGAGAGAGGGTTGCCCAAGACAACAAAAATGTGCCAAGTGTAGAGGTCAAACAGAATGGACTGGGGAAGGTCGGGAGACCCAGAAGGTTGTGCATGCAGAGCTTCACGGGAGAGACTCTCACGTACTGGCACACATCGAGAGGAGTTTTGCACAACCCATGCTGCGGTTTGAATGTAAATCAGTGACAAATTCTTCTGTAAGTGTGAGAGGAGATTTCCTCTCTGCTCTCGGAAGTTTATTCGCTGGAGCAAAGAGACAAAGATTAACTAGAGAGTGCGACTTATGAATTTCTATGATCACAGGAACGTGATGAGCAGTTGCTAGGTTAGGTTACTCAGACAAGTTTTGTTCTTCTGTGGATTAGTGACAGAATGAGGACAGTTTTGGGAGCCTGGGAATGATTGCTAGGGGAGTGAATGGCTCTGCCATTTCTTTGGAATTTGATTGGGCACAGGGGGAGAAATTATGGTTATGGTTCCACCAGGTATGGTTAGATTCCTTGTTTGGTTGTCTTCTCTAAGACAGATGACAGGACCTCGGGCTGCTGGTGGAGGACAATTGTGTTCCCAAGTGCAGCCTGGTATTAATGAGGATGAGGAAATGTGGAAGAAAACCTTTCCATTTACATCAAGTTACTCATTGTGCTCCCCTCGCCCACCAAAAAAAGAAAAAAGAAAGAAAGAAAAGGAAACCTCATAAATTATCAATATCATTCCAAGAAATAAGACAATGGAAAAATAAAAGAAGCACCAGTTCCAGAAAAAAATAAGACCCTGGAGGAAATATAAAACAATCAAAGCTTGCTACATACCTCCACCGGAACTAGTGTTTACAAAGCTAAAACACAAAATCCCAGACTACCGATCTAGCTGCATTGCAGGAGACTGGGGAATGAGAAGTGTGTGCCTACGTGAGGGGGTCAGTGATGAAAAGGCAGCTACAGTCTGCGCTTTCCACAGCGGGAAATCAACGGCTATTATCCACAGTAGGAACATCATCACGTCATGTTGAGATACGAAGGGAAAACCATAGGGAGCAGCTTGAAGTCTCTGCAACCAGGTGCCTTTATCACACAGCAATTAGTGGAGGGCACAAAAGAAGAGCTGTTCAGTTTTGTAGGAAGCCTTATAAAACTACTCGACTCCATCTTATATTCATATACATTTCCACGGAAAGAATGCGAAGACCTGTTAAATCCAAGAAAAGGGACAGAGTAGGGAGTGGCCCACTGTGAGGGCCATTGAGAAACAGGTAAGAAGATAAGAACAGAACAGAAGATATCACACAGTGGTAGAGACTGTGGTTAGTATGCGTGAGACTCTGTGTTCCATCCTGGGTCTCTCTCTCTCCCTCTCCTCCCCCATCTCTATCTCTGTCTCTCTCTCATACACACAAGAGAAAAAGAAAGAAACCAGTATATAGTTGATTAAACTTTACAACCCCATAATAGGCACCATAGGGAAAGAAATATAATCATCAATAGACACGGGAAGATGATCTACTTTTTTAATGACTAAAGACATTCAAATTAAAGAAATGTCCCTTAACTGTGTGTGTGTGTATGTATATGTATATATATGTGTGTGTATGTATATATATATACATACATACATATGTATATATATGTGTGTGTGTATATATATATATATGCAACTGGAAAAATAACACATACCATTAGAGGATATTGGCAGCCTCAGACTTGGCAATATCCATGGATTAGGCAGATCCTGTAGGCTAGTTTGGACTGCCTATGCAGGCATATCGCGTCCCTGCCTTTTGTGGAAGCCACTTTTCTAGGATGTCTTTACTCTAATGGTAAAGTGTATTGTCATGCAAGTCCATGTCAAGGGCACTCCTTGGAAACAACACAAATGTCTCAGGACAAAACTAGCTAATGATACTGCATTCTCGTGGAATTCCATATGCTGCCAAGATCTTTGAGTGCTCACATGGGGGAGAAGACAAGATACCTGAAATTACTTTTTAAAAAACGGTTTGAGGTGTGTGTGTGTGTGTACATATTGGGAGGGATGAGCATGTGGAATCCAGAGGTCAACATCAAATGTCTTTTTCAATCATTCTCTTTCTTGTTGGGGAGGGGCAAGAACTCTCCCTGAACCCGGAATTTGCTGATTAGGCTAAACTGGCTGGCTAACAAGCCCCTGGGGTCCTCCTATAATCCCCCCACACCAGCACTAGCGTTATAAGGGTGTACCACATGCATTCTGGGATCTCATGTCCTCATGCTTGTGCGGGAAGCATTTTGCTCACACTAACAGTATTTATAACATGACACAGTCTGTGCAGCCAGTGGAGACAACTGACATCCATAATAATCTGGCACCTACATGGTGGCCAATAGGAAGTCTTCGCTAACTTTCCTGTGGAGTTATAAGGCCAAGTAGTGACATTTCAAAGCAAAATATAAACTAGTAAAGTATGCTGGACAGGAAAGGTCAGTGGGGTGATTTAGAATCTGGACTTTATATTGCTTTGTTGTTTCTATTAATCAACTTAGTCATGATTACATGTGATCAACTTTTATTTACATAAGTTATAAATATAAGTGTCTACTTTGTGTGTTTTGTAGATGTTACATAATGAATAATTTAAAATAAACTTTCTTTAAAAGTTGTATAATTCATCAGCTTAGAAAAAAAAATCTAGAACATAATATCCTCCACTTCCTTCCCCAGTTGTCCTGTGCTTTCCTGACCCAAGAAGGCATCAGCTGACCTTTAAGAAGTCTGTGGACTTGGGTGCCAGTCCTGGCTCTGCTCCTCACTAGTGGGTGACCTTGAACATAGCGCTTAGACTCTCTGACATGATCTCCTCAACCATCCCACTGGGCACAGACCTTTCCAGTACATTCCACAGGGACCATCAAGGACAAACGAGTTAACAGTGATAGAAAGCTTCAGCCAACGGAAGGGCTTTTATTTTGCAAAGGAAGATCCTCCCAGATGTTGTAGCATTCGGTCCTCTGGTCTTCATAGCTACATTTCCCCCCACTAAGCCTCCAGTGCCCTTTTAGACAAGGCATTGTACCAAAGGCTGATGACCCACACTGACTCAGTATGCTGGCTGGTCTAATATCGATTTGAAGCAAGCTAGAGTTATCTGAAAGGAGAGAACTTCAACTGAGAAAAATGCCTCCATAAGATCCAGCTATCAGGCATTTTCTTAATTAGTAATTGATGGGAAAGGGCCCAGCCCTTTGTGCATGGGGCCATCCCTGGGCTGGTGGACCTGGGTTCTATAAGAAAGCAAGTTGAGCAAGCCATGAAGAGAAAACCAGAAAGCAGCTCCCCTCCATGACTTCTGCATCAGCTCCTGCCTCCAGGTTCCTGCCTTGTTTGATTGAGTTCCTATTCTTACTTCCTTCAATAATGAACAACGATATAGAAGTATAAGCCAGAAAAACCCTCTTCTTCTCAATTTGAGTTTTGGTCATGGTGTTTTTGTTGCAGCAAGAGAAATCTTAAGACATTCAGTGTCTCCTTCCAGGAGCTCAAGACGGGTAGAGGCAAACATGAGACATATGACAGAATTGCTGAGACTCAGAGGAGTCAAAGAAAAGGTAGTGTCTTAGCCACTGTTCTACTGCTGTGAAGTAACTCTTATAAAGGAAAACATTTAATTGGGGCTGGCTTACAGCTTCAGAGGTTTAGTCAGTTGTCATCACAGCAGAAGACACGGTGGTGTGTAGGCAGACAGAATGCTGGAGAAAGAGCTGAGAGATCTACATTCGGATCCATAGGCAACAGAAAGAGAGACAGTATCCGGGCCTGCCTTGGGCCCTTAAAACCTCAAAGCCCACCCCCAGCGAACACTTCCTCCAACAAGGCCACACCTCCTAATCCCTCCCAAGTAGTGCCAATCCCTATGAGCTTCGAACATATGAGCTTATAGGGGGGGGGTCTTATTCAAGCTACCATAAGTGGCATTTGTGTGGCCCCACTGAACCTGTTAGAATTTCCCAAGTAGAGAACTAGGGAGATTTCTTGGTTGAGTTTAAATTTCCATCAATTCCTCACCTGCCTTCCTTTGTCAAACCTTGCCTGAGTCCCATTGGAACATCAGAAACTTCCTCCCAGCTGCCTGTCCTACCCGAAAGCATTTGTGGAAAGTTAGTAACTCCAGATTCCCATGCTGTCCTCCCGGTAATGTGTGCAGCAGGATGCATGGGATGCTATGTGTCCTGGTACACCCCGGACTCAGTAAGCTCTTAGACTTATTCAGAGATTTCATTAGGGGAAGTCCCTGAGTATTTTATACAGCCACCAGTCAGTACCAAGTCATGAGGAGCATTTTCTTCTTTGCATGAAAATACTTCCAGCCCCCATGTTGTGGCTAAGAAAACAGTCTCCAGCCAATCAGGAGCAGAGTCAGGAGTACACCCTGGGTGGCAGCCTTGTAAGTTCCTTCAAATGGGCTTTCACTAGAACCCTGGAGAATGGATGGGAGGTGAATTTCTCTGAATATAAGATGATAGGTTTGGGGCTTGGAAGACTTTGGGGGACACCTTGTGGAAGAGGTCAGGGTCCTGATAGGTAAAGGGACAGACATTTTGAGGTAGGGTAGCTGCTTCCCTGACTGAGGTTTCAGATCTGCCCATCTGGACTTAGGGTTAGAATGTTCCAGAGAGCTAACTGAAAGGAGATTCCTTTCCTTCTATGACTGCCGTCACCAGGTGACCAGGCACATGCTGTCTACACAATCCTCCCTCTGTCTTTGTCTGCCAGTTCTCCATCTAGGTATCTTTCCTGCCCCCGCACATGCGCACACCTCTTCCCTTCCTTCTCTCTCATTTTCCAGCCTCACCACAGACACAGACACTTAGGATTCATTGCTTTTGCTGTGAGGTTGTTTAATTAGTTCTGTGAAAAAGGAAGTGAGTTGCATTCATGCCAGCATGTGATACTGTCTGTCTTTTTAGTTACAGACATGGGTATGCATAGCATCTCGTGTTTTCATTTCCTTTCCTGGTGAATGATGATAGAAGCATCTTTTCATGTGTTTTTGTTTTCTTCTCTGTATATCTTATTTGGTAAGTAGTTCCTTAAATGTTATGCAGATTTTTATTGGCTTATTCTTTCATGGAGTTGTCATAACTCTTTCTATTCTGGATAAAAGTCCTTTTGCCAAAGGTATTGGGGGAAAAGTAGTGGGGTTCAATGACTTGAGATGGAATCATGGGATCCCACATGGTAGACAGAGAGAACCAACTCCCTGATGTACTTGGACCTCTGTAAATTAAGGCATGTATGTGCCAGTCCCAAATACAAATAAGTCAAGATTTTGCCTGTTGATAGCCCTCATAGACAAAAGGGGCAGGAGGATCATTAGCTCCTCCCCTGAGATCCCAGCCACTCCTTCCTATACTTCCCTCCCAGCTACATGTAATTCTGTCCAAGCTGTGTGTGGTCTTGTGATCTCAGAAGGTACTGTCATACAAAGAGTTTGGAAGGTCAATGAATGGGGCATTCCATCTACGCCTCTATGGGCAAGTCACCGCCCATGCTGTGGTGAGAGTTTCCAGGGTTGTGACTGCTTTGGGGTCATCTACACTCTTATAAACAACCCCTCACCCATGCCTTGTAAATAAGCCCTGTCAACTTTTTGATTTAACGTGTTGGACTAGAGTGGAATCAGAGTTGGTCTGTCACTGGTGACGTAAGGGAAGCAGGGACTTGTTTGTGTCCCTCCAAGAAGGGTCCATTCCACAGCCAGGTAGAGGCTAAGTACTGCCTTTGACTTAAGGAAGAGACGGGAAGATCCTCTATGCTGCTGTACAAACAAAGAAATGGTGGCTCAAAGAAGTTACAGGACTTGCCCCAAGTTAAATTATTCAGACACAGTGGAGCTGGCACTTGACTGGGGTGACTCTGAGCACATCCATCCTTCTTTGCATATGAACACACGTTGAATTATAAAGATGGAGACCAGTTGGCAGCAGTCTGCAGCCAGTGATGTCCTGGGGAAGCATTACTTGCAATTAATTCAATCACCAAGTTTTGAAGGGGCTTGAGATGTAGCTCAGTTGGTAGAGTGCTTGCTTAGTCATCACATAGCTCTGGGTTCAGCCACCAAGAGTCATGGACCACTCGTGTGGTAATCCTGGCACTTGGTAAGCAGATGCAGAAAGATCCGAAGTTCAAATCCATTCTCCATTGCATGGTGAGTTTGAGGTCAATCCAGGTAGCATGAAAACTTGCCTTAAAACAAAGCATAGTGGTTGTTTTTGAGAGGCAAAGAAAATTTGGATAACATTCATAGTCCCTCCCCCTGAGCCGTTATGGCCTAATACATTTCAGAATGATAGCTGCCTTTCCTTGAACTCAAGATTATTGCCATGTAGTTTTAGATACAGAAAATCTTGATGTCTAGGGTCAGTACCACTTGGCTCACCACCAGCCTTATATAAACGATGATCTACAATCTGTGTGGTGCTCACCAGCATCCTGCTTTAAGAGGTACACTAAGGTCCTAAGGCCGAAGAGGACTGTCTCTACAGTACCTAGCCTTAGCTTGTAAGTCTTATGCATGCTCTACAGATGGGGTTATAGAAAGGAGCAACGAGGAGGTGTAAGATGACATCTGATTTGTCTTCCCACTCATCTTCAGCATGGGCCCCTGTGTCTGGCTTATTTTTCCTCTGCCATCATAGACTTGACTATGTCCTTCTGTGGTATCTCTGCAGGCCTCAGGAAGGACAGGACATGGAGAGAAAGGAGAACAGAGCTTTGCACAGTTAGCTGGAGAAAGGCCTGGACTTCAGGACACACAGTCTACTGCTCAGGGCTGCTGAACCTTGGTTAGGCCAGAGCCTCCCCTGCCCCACCTGCTCCATTCTGCCATTGGCGGGAGATAATGGCACCTGCTTCCCAGGGTGAGCTCCTCAGAGCTCACAGTTCAGCTGCTCCCATAATGCCAAGAGGGGGAAAGGTCTTGGCAAGGCGGAAGCTGAAACACAGCCAGGAGAGTGCTCGAGGGACACGTGGTACAGGGAAGGACAGTGGCTCACAAGGGACCTGGCTTGCTGGCTCCTGTTGTAGGCTTCTCATGGACAGTTGCTATGGCAAAGCAGGGGGCAGATTGGCAGACAGACAACCAGTCTTCAGCTACAAACCGGAGAGCCTACAGGTAGGCCTGGGAGGGCCCCTGCACCTGCACAATGTTGTCTTAGTTAGGGTTTTTATTGCTGTGATAGAGACCATGACCCAAAGAAGCTGAGAAACAAAGGATGTTTTATTATTTTGCTTACACATTCATATCACAGTCCACCATTGAAGAAAGTCAGGGCAGGAGCTGAAGCAGAAACCATGGAGGGGTGCTGTTTACGGGCTTCTCTCTGTGACTTGCTAGGTATGCTTTCTTATAGCACCTAGGACCAGCAACCCATGGGTGGTATGACCCACAAAGGGCTGTGCCCTCTCACATCAACCATCAATTAAGAAGCTGACCTACAGACTTGCCTACAGGCCGATCTTCTGGAATTATTTCTCAAGTGAGCTTCTTCTTCCCAAATGACTCTAGCTTGTACTGAGATGACACAAAACTAGCCAGCACACATGTGTACGTAGGTGGGGGAGGCACTCTGTGACATCAGTACCATGGCTCGCAGATAGCTGTGTGTCTGCATGCCCCACTGTAAGGGCACACATGCAGCTTGGTGTCGGTGTCTGCCCTGGTGCACCTGTGCAGGACTGACTGTCTTTTAAAGCAGTGGTTCTCAACTTGTGGTTTGGGACCTCTTTGGGGTTCAAATGACCCTTTCATAGGAGTCTCCTAAGACTATCAGAAAACACAGAAATTGACATTACAATTCATAACAGTAGCAAAATTACAGTTATGAAGTAGCAAAGGAAATAATTTTATGGCTGGGGGCCACCACAACATACAGAACTGTATTAAAGGGTTGCCGCATTAGGAAGGTTGAGAATCACTGCTAGGTGGAAATAGAGTGTTCTAGCTTCCGTGGGGCTGGAGGCATAGTGATTATGCTGTGGAGTGGGGATGGGGTGCCAAAAGGACACAAAAGCAATCTTCAGTATGAACAGACCAAAGTCTTAGCCTAGCACTCAGTTCATCCACAGCTGGCAGCATGGAGTCTCCCAAGGGCCTTCACCATGCTCACTGGGCACATCTATGTGGCCAAGTGACTTTGACCTGGTTACTTCCTATCTGTGTCTTATTCTACCAAATATCAAATGGGCTCTGATGGAAGTCTGTGGACAGTAATGCAGAGTACATATGTCAGGTTCACTTACAGCTGTGCCTCGGACTTTGGGCCTTCTGTGTCTTTCTTCTTGCTGCCCTAGGTAGGAAGGTGGCCTGCTTCAGTAGATCTGGGCAGCTATTGCCTAGCTGTGCCAAGGGACTCCACTGCACTGAGGATCAACGGGGCGAAAGCAACAGTGAATCACGCCTCCCCTGGAGCTACATTCTAGACAGCCCCCATCTGCCCCCAGAGCGCTGGCCTTCACTAGCCAGGACGGAGAGGAAGCGGGAGGGAGGAGAAAGGGCCTCCTCCATTCATCCTCTTTCTGGGGCTTCACAGGACTATGTGGTCCTTCCAGTGGAGCCAGAAATCCCATTTAGGCTGAGGCCTAGAGTAGGTAGAGACAACCTCGTAGGGCAGCTGGGTCCTAGGTGCATGACCATAGCCCAGAGTCCGGATGTAGTGTGTCAACCCACCTAACAATAGCTGCCCTGAGGCCTGGCTTCTGAGAAGCCTAGCATTTGAGAGGCCTCGAGGTAGCTGCGGGGGAGCCTATTTTCTCTAGTTCAGTAGATAGCCAAAGATATGGCAAACTATAGGCAACTAGGAGGAAGTTGCAACCCTACATGAGCTGCCCACACATGGGGCAGTGCTGGGTTTAGTCGGGACAGAGAGCAGGGCATGAAGACAGCACAAAGAGACACCAGAGAAAGCTGGAGGACCTAGAAGGTGGTTCTCAAAGAGTCACAAGTGCTCAAGGTGATGGTGCTATGGACAAGATGCCATCCCTAGGCTGTGAGACGGGGTGGGTAGGCTGCAAAGCATTGGTCATGTTATAGAGTCTCCATTTTTACAAGATGAGAGGCTACAGAGGTGGTTATTGGGGGTGGCTGACAAAAATATGAATATAGTCTACTGAGATGTACACTTCAGATGGTTAATATGGCAAACTTTATGTTTTGTGGGTTTGAAGTGAATATAATCTCATTAACCTCATGGATTTATTGTCTTCATCACCAAATCAACTCAGAACTGGCTCCCTGGCCCTTTCTTTCCTTACTTTCTCCACAAAAACGCACAAATCTCTGAATAGCCAGCGCTCTCTTAGATCAGCAGGCGGGCTCAACACACTGGGTCTCAGCACCGTCTTCATCATACAAACATGGAACGCTTCACACAGTCACGTGTCATGGTCGTGCTTGCACAGGGACCGTGTTCGTCTTTTCTGTTTTGTTCCGATTTGAGTGCATCCACTGCTGGCCAGAGCAGTGCTGAGTGTATTCCTGCAGTGTGAGTTAGCCTTCTTGGCCATGACAAACTAATACTGCACCATGGCAGGGAGTGTGTGGTGTGTGGTCAAAGCGTGTCCTCCTAGGGACTGAACTCAAATCCTCAGCCTAACCCACTGAGCCATGGTCTGTCCTAGAATGAACTCTTCTTTCCTTTCCTTCTTTCCTTCCTTCCTTCCTTCCTTCCTTCCTTCCTTCCTTCCTTCCTTCCTTCCTTCCTTTCCTCCTTCTTTCCTTCCTCTCTTTCCTTTTTTCCCTGGGTTCTTTTACTTTGCTTCATTATTTTGAGATTCATTGGTGTCATGTTTTCTTCTCGTGGCGGAGTGGTATTCCACTGTAGATGTGTGTGACTGTCTGATTATCTGCTCTCTTGAGAGCCTTTGTGTTGATGGCAGTTGAAGTTCTTACAGATAGAGCCACTGTGGGCATCTTTGTGTACACATATAATTTTATTTCTCTTGGGCGAAGACTTTAGCAGTGGTGTGGATGACTTATACAGTGCAGTAGGTTCAGCCTTCTGGGGCACTGCCAAACTGTTTGGCAAAGGAATTGTTCAGTTTACAGTTCTTCCAGGAGCCAGTGCAAGCTAGCTGTCTCACCTCCCCACCAATACTTGCCACAATCAGGTTTAAACTTCAGACACACTAAAATTAGTATAGGTTTTCGGTGTGTCTTTAATTTGTTTTTCACTAATGAAAAATGACTTTAATTTCTTTTCATGTGCTTATGGGGCACCCTCATATTGTCTTTGGTGGTGCCTGTTAACACTGATTTTGCCCATTTTCAATTGGGATGTGTATTTGTTACTTATAGGATTTTTTATTAATGTATTTATTTTATTTGTTCTCGGGGGGGCGTGTGCTCACGCACACGCACATGCATGCACACATTTGGAGTGTAAGTATAGAAGTCAGAGAACAATTTTAAGGAACTGGCTCTCTCCTTCTATGGCCTGGGTCTTGAATTCAGGTCAACAGGCTTGGTGGTAGGTACCCTTACCTGCTGAGTCATCTTGGCAGCCTGATATTGCTTTAATGTAGAGGTCAGACTGGAAAGACTTGCTATCTTTAGGGTAATCAGTTTCCCTGATTCTATTTATGATTTCAAAGTATCATGTAGTAACATTCTCATTCTTTAGTGTCCTTTGTTGGATTTATCCTTCATTAATGATATACAAAGGAGATCTCTTCAATTGCATTTTCCAGGTATTTGCTGCTGCTGCAAGAACATCACTTGGGCTGGGAATAGTGTTGGACACCTTTAATCCCAATGAAGCAGACGCAGGCAGATCTCTGTGAGTTCGAGGCCTGTCTGGTCTACATAGTGAGTTGTAGGATAGACAGAGTTGCAAAAGAGACCTTGTCTCAAAAAACAAACAGAAAAAGCATCTTTGACTTTTATTTAACCAGGCACCTTAATGAACTTTATAAGCTTCTAGAATATTTGTCTTTGATAATTTAAAATGTGTAGATGGACTCAATTTTTGCTCTCTCTGTCTCTGAGTCTTTTCTATCTGAGGTTGGTCTTTCATTGTTTTCAGAAAATTTATCTGTATTATAAGTTTTTTTTCTTTTTTCCAGTTTGATTTCTCTTCTGATAACTCCAGCTATCCTTTTTTTTTTTGGTTTTTTCGAGACAGGGTTTCTCTGTGGCTTTGGAGCCTGTTCTGGAACTTGCTCTTGTAGACCAGGCTGGCCTCGAACTCACAGAGATCCGCCTATCTCTGCCTCCTGAGTGCTGGGATTAAAGGTGTGCGCCACCACCACCTGGCTTATTTGGCATTTCTAATATAAAATCTTATCTCCTCTTTTTCATTCCTTTTCTACTTGAGTGTTTCTCAATTTCATCCTCCGGCTTATCATTTCTTAGTATGACCATCCTATTCCTTATCCAACTCCCGTGGCTATAATATAAGCAATATAAGTATAAAACTATACTTTTTTTTTCTTGGTTTCTCCTCTATGAGGTTTTCCAATGACTTCCCTCTTGAGCTAGGGCTGTTGTTTTGGTGGTGGGGGTGGAGTGGTGGCTGCTGTGTCAGGAAATACCATAGAGCTAGGGAGGCCCCGGTTGCCAATCTTACTCTACAACCTCTTTATATGGCTTTTTTCCCTACCCTTAGTTCACACAGCTGGAAGGTGTGCTCATAACCCCCAGATTAGATGTGGGGACATGTAGGAAGGAATGCTCATTATGCTTGGAGTCTACCTCATACTTCAGCCCACCTTTGGCCCACGGCCTGCACTTTGATTCCTATTTGACGCCTGTTCTATGAGGCTGAAAGGGAGACAAAGTTGTCAGCAGGATAGGGGTCTGTCCTTCCAAGATTTTGGAGCTACACTACCCATTGCCGACGGCACTCCTTAACCTTTGACAAGAAAGGCTTTCCAGCTCCATTTTCAACTGACTCCCACCCTGCCATTCCGTCTTCTTGCCCTGTCCCTGCAGCCTGTAGAGTACACAATGCTCAGCTCTGTCTACCACATTTAGCATACTGCCTGGCACTTGGCACATACAAAGATTCACACACATGTATACCATGTATACACTCACACACAGATGCACACGTATGCACACGATGCGGAAAAGTTAAATGTGTATCATCGTCCCCCTTTCCTTGTGTGGAACATTGAGGCATGAAGTCATTGACTCAAAGCCACATAGCTCATGTTAGTTCTACGGTTGCCAACAGGCTGGCCTGAGTCCCAGGCCCTGCTTCACTACATAGAGCAAGCGAGGCAGAGTGGCTTCCTTGGCACAGCTCCACAGAAAGGGAAAGGGCGCTTTACCAGAAAGCTCTGCTGGCAGCCTGTCCGTCTTTCCAACTCATCTGCTCTCTCTTGCTTACCAACAGCCACACTGTGAGCATAGTTCTTACTAAATGAAGCATGAGATGATATCATTTCTTTAAAGCCTGTTACCTGTCCATGTCCTCAGGGAAGTTCTTTATGAAATAATTTCTCACATTTTCCAAGCGAGTCAGTCAGGGTGATGGGTGATGAGCCAGGGAGGAGAGAGAGAAAAAGATGGAGAAGGCCAAGAAAGGTTGGCTTTGTCACTGGGATCCCTCCTTGGTATTCAGGGCAGGGGCTTGAGAGTCTTTGGAGTTGAATATGAAGGCCATCTTCTTCAGAGAGCTTTGGGGAGCACCACTAATACTCTCATTAGAAATGTGCTCTTCTAACTGGGCAGTGGTGGCGCACACCTTTAATCCCAGCACTCGGGAGGCAGAGGCAGGTGGATCTCTGTGAGTCTGAGGCCGGCCTGGTCTATAGAGCAAGTTTCTGGACAGGCTCCAAAACAAAAGCAAAAACAAAACAAAAAAAACCAAAAAATAAAATAAAAAAACAAAAAAATAAAGGAAGGAAGAAAAGAAAAGAAATGTGCCTTCTGAGCTACTCCCTTGGCAATGTTATCTTCCCTTGACTGCTCTCTCCTGGGACAGAATCCTCAGTGGTCTGGGTAGGAAGGTGGGAGGTTTAGAAAAGAGGGAGGGGAAATGCAGGTAATACTAGAGGCTGTGCTGCATCTGGGGTAGAGAGTGGGATGAGGGACTGGGCCCCTGAGAAAGTGAAAACTTGGTCCCAAGAAGCTAGGTTGAATGTCACCCACCCCTCGGGTCTTAAAGGTCTCTTATGTAATAACGGCTCTCTCAGCCCCTTGAAAACCAAGTAGTTTCCTTATCTGGTCCAAGTTTCCCGATGGTGCTCTCTAGACAGACCCCTGAGGAGATTTGCCTTGCTTCCATGTGGAAATCACATGTAGGGCTCTTGGGGATGACTTCACTCTGAACTCAGTGAAGACAGAACACCTCCTGAAGATAGCTCAGCGTCCAAAGCCTATGGCCACCCAGGCAGCCTGGTGCAATTGTGACTGTGGATCTTATGTCTGGGTACCTGTGCCTTAATTCCAGTTTCCTGTCTGCCCTTGGTTAGGTCCCCAACATCTGAGGCCCCAACTCTAAAGTGAGGAATGCCGTGGACACCCCAGGACTGGGGAGAGCGCGAAGTCCCCCTGTGGAGCAGGCACTGGGACCCATGTGGATGTCGCTCTGCCAATGTGAAGACAAGGCTGTGAGATTCCAGAGCGTGCATGTGTTCTTTGAATGAAGAGGCATCTTCCCGAGCGTTAGCTTACAATATGTCATCTGGGAGCATAATGCAGGAGGATCACAATTTCAGGGTTAGGCTGAACTACATGTTGAGTGAGATCCTGACTTGAAAAGAGAAATATCATTTACTTAATAGAAAAGATCATCCTAAATTGGCCGTACAACTTGAGTGCAGCTATACTCAAACCCTGGGAAGTTCCTTAGGGTATCCAACTGGTGCTCTAGAATACTTAATCTAGCCCCAGACCCAAGGGCAAGGGACACACAAGGCTAAAAGGGGAGCAAGTGTGAGATCTCTGGGCCTAACACACTAACTGTATAATGCATAAGATTTCTCACCAGGTCTCCAACCCTTTCCCACCACTTTGTGCAGTGGTGGCCCCGTTCTCTTGCTTTATTTCAAAACCCCTTGAAGTCATTGTCTCCACTCTGGCTCATGCATTGAGGAGTTCCTCTCTTTGTTTCTTAAATCTGCCCTACTTGGTCCTTGGGCCCAGCTTTCCCTCTTGCCAGAGCCACCAATGGTGCATGTGGCCATTTCTACACCCACTCTCCACCTGCTAGCAACACAGGGCCCAGTCGATCTCCCAAGGAAGTTCCTCTGAGTTCTGACCTCACCCCTACTTTCTCCTATAGTTTCACTGGCTACTCTCTCAAGCCTCCTGTGCAGCTTCTACTTCATATTCTCGGTCTTTGACTATAAGAGGATGCTAGGGCTTGGGCTTTCTCTTCTCCATCACACTCGGATTGACCTTATCCAGTCCCACGTTTTGCTATGTAGAAACTGGTGATCCCAAATGTATGCCTAAGTCCAGGCCTTTCTCCTGAATGCCACTCAGAATGCAACTCTTGCTTGAAATGTACCTTTGAATAGCATTTCCAACTAAATTTATCCAAAAAGGAAAAAAAGTTTGTTTTCTACTTCTTCCTTTCCTGTAGTTCTCCGTTTTATAATCTTTCCAATTACTCAGGCAAAGCCTGTAGTCATTCTTAATTTCTCCTGTAGTCATCCTTAAGCCCTTACTTCATCCCCTGCCTCGGTAATCCATCAGCAGCTCTTACCAACTCACACAGTCCACTCCCAGATCTCCTGGATTATACTTAGAGGCCAACAGCCTCTCCACGTACTGTTCCATCCAGATCCTTGTCCTCCATCACACCAGCAGCCCTGGTCTTCCCGAAAGAAAAGTGGATTGTGTGCCCATTAGTCAAAGCCTATGGACTATTCAGCTCAAAGTGAAAACCCTACTATGAACTATAGAGTTCAGTGGATGTCACAGCATGAGAAAGCAATATCTCCCATAGGCTTCCTTCCTTGAAGACTTGGTCCCAGGTGGCAACACTGTTTGAGGAGGTAATTGGTCTTGTAGGATGTGGAAATTCACTGGAGGAAGTGTGTAGCTGGGGTGGGCTTTGAGAGTTTGGAGCATGGCCCCACTTCATTGCTCTCTCTGTTTCCTTTGTGCTATTGAAATGTGATCTACAAACATTGTGTGGATGAAGAGAGTCTATGGACACACTATGCGCGAACGAAACTTTTTCTCAGACCCATCACCGTGCACAATCTTATACTAGTTACAGTGTCTGTTACATAATAACAACAAAGGTGTTCACATCACCCCTCTGTTCTAAACTCAGGTGACACCGGTCTCAACCTGGGTCCTCATATCCCAGCTCTGTATGTTCCAGCTACATGTCTTTGCTCTTCCTCAACACTTCCACCACCCAGAACATTCTGTTTCCTCTTCCTGTTGTTTGGAAAGCTCCTCCCTAGTGTGTCCTTGGTTTGCTCCCTGGCCACCCCAGCTCTCACTTGAAGTTCAGTTTGTCCATTGTGCACAATAAAACATGGTGCCACTTGTCACCATCTGTCTTAGTTAGGGTCTTTATTGATGTGAAGAGACCCCATGACCGTGGCAACTCTTATAAAGGAAAACATTTCATTGGGACTAGCTTACAGTTTCAGAGGTTTAGTCCATTATCAACATGGTGGGGAGCACAGTGGCATCCAGGCAGATGTGGTGCTGGAGGAGGAGCTGAGAGTCCTACATCTTGCAGGCAACAGGAAGTGGACTCAGGGTCACACTGAGGGAAGCCTGAGCAAAAGAAAGACCTCAAAGCCCGCCCCTACAGTGACACACTTCCGCCAACGAGGCCACACCTCCTAATAGTGCTCCCTTTGGGGGCCATTTTCTTTCAAACCACCACAGCCTCTCTCCTTCTCTGATGATATACTCCTCTCTGGGAAGTTTGAATAGTGCTGTATTTCTTTTCCAACGGGTCATTTTTTTTTATAGCTGTATTTCTCCTCAAACTTTAAAACAAAACAACAACAACAACAACCTGAAGTTTGGAACTGGAGCACACGGCCTCTGTCTCTGTCCCCTCTAGCCCACAGTGCTTCCATCTTCTCGAGCAGCGTCCTTCTTTCGACATCAACAAGTGGACTCAATAAACTTACAACTCAGCACAGTCTTGGTGATTTGGGCATCTCCTAGAGAACCAGCTTTGCCTGCCCCCCGTAGCCATGCTGGCCACTGTAGCTCTTTCCCTGGACATTGTATAGAGTCCTTGCCTTTCCTATACAGAGTCACCTGCTTGTCTGACTCCCTACAGAAAGCTCCAGTTTTAGGCTCATTGGCCACTTTTGCAGTGTAGACTTCTATGGAGTAAAACTGGGAGGCTTGAATCTGCCCTCTTGCCTCTCTCTGTTCACACCTCCCCTCTGACCTACGTGGGGCTTTTGTTGTTGATGGTGTCTTCCTCTGTTAGAGTAGAAACACCCTAATTGCCTAATGCAGTGATTCTCAACTTTCCTAATGCTGTAAATTACTTCATTGCTACTTCATAACTATAATTTTGCTACTGTTATGAATCATAATGTAAATATCTGGTATGTAAATCTGATATGTGACCCCTGTGAAAGGGTCGTTGTCTCCAAAGCGGTCATGATCCACAGGTTGAGAACCACTGGCCTTGGCATAATACGTTATCTTTGGGGCCTAAACAATACCTGGCTAATATCTGTCAATTCAATGAATTTAAAAATCTTAGAACAAATGACCAAAGGTTCAAAAAGCCATAGGAATAGATGCAACATGGCAGGAGAAGGGTTGCCCAGACACCCTAATAGCTGAGTGCGACAGAAGAGCTGGTGTCTGTGGCTAATGAAATGAGTAAATGCCATGTCATGACAGCTGTGTTGTTCCTAGACATAGTGTTTCCTGTTGGTGGCTCAGCCTCGCTGAGATGTGCACTTCAGTGCATCTGAGGTTGTTTCCTGTCCTTCGTGCTTCCATACCCTTCCCCCCAAAAAAACTCATTCTGGAGTTAACCCAAACAACTCCTCTTTGGTTTGCAGGCAGAAGGCACCAAACACACAGAGACTTTCATCCTCGGGCCCAAGACTAAAAATTGACCATGTTGCTTGTAATTTTTTGCCTGCTTGTTTTCCTGACCAATCTCAATTTGTTTCAGGTTTCAGAAAATCAAAAGCAATACAAGATAATGTTGTCTCCAAATGTTTGAAGTTAGGTATCCTATCTCTGGCCGGGCGGTGGCGGCACACGCCTCTATTCCCAGCACTCAGGAGGCAGAGGCAGGCAGATCTCTGTAAGTTCGAGGCCAGCCTGGTCTAAAGAGGGAGTTCCAGGACAGCCAGGGCTATACAGAGAAACCCTGTCTTGAAAAACCAACCAAACAAACAAACAAATAAATACCATCTCTGCTGGATTCCTCAGTCCTGTTCCTGACTATGGCCCCTGCTTACGCACAAGTATAAGACATATCTTTTAAATACTAAATTAGTTGTCAGAATAAAAAAGATTTCTTACTGGTAATTGCATCTGGATGTTTTTACTAGTAGCACTCTTTAAATTACACTTAACAAGTGCAAGTAAAGATGGCTCAGTGGATAAAAGGCGCCTGCCGCCAAGCCTAAGGACTCAAGTTCAATCCCCAGGACTCAGGGAACTGACTCCTGCAAGTTATCCTCTGATTTGTACACACAACGTGCATAAGCACTCCCTCCCCCCAACACACATCAGGATTTTGTTTATTTTTTTGTCTGTTTTTCCAGACAAGGTCTCACTCTCTAGCTCCTGGCTGTCCTGAAACCCACTCTAAAGACCAGGCTGGGCTTGAACTCACAGACATCTGCCTGCCTCTGCCTCCAGAGTACTGGAATTAAAGACGTGTGCCACCACTCCTGACTAGCTTAATTACCCTTAACCTCAGAGAAATGATGGGAAAGCATAAATCCAGTTCCTCTCAATCCTGGCAGGAATCTTAGGAGTGACATGTTAAGAAAGTATCTGATTGAGGGTCAAGCATGTAGCTAATTTGGTAGAGTTCTCCTTGCCTAGTGTGTAGGAAGCCCTGAGTTCAACCCTAGCATGAAACACACTGGGTACGGTGGTGTACCCTCTAATATCAGCAATTGAGGGGTTTTGGGAGAGGCTCTGATGGTTAAGATCCTCTGTTACATGGCAAGTCTTGGACCAGCCTGGACTACATAAGAGGCCATTGATATCAAAATCTCTATGGGTGGTGCCAGGCATCAGTCTATTCTGTTAATGATTCCCAGCTGTTTCTAGTGTTCAGCTGGTGTGGCAAGGGTCCCTGCCCGAAAAGATCCCTGAAATGATCTTTGCTAACCGTGTATACTATTAAAAGTCATCCAAGAATGTAAAGAAATGATTTTGTCGTTCTTGGGAATGTAGTGGCCTCTGTTCTTATCAATCCATTGTCTGCAAAGGGATAAACTTGGCCACACTGAAGTGTAAATGACTGATAATCCTTCCAATAAGACACTCTAGTCCTGAGCAGGAGGGGCCCAGGCCCCCCTCCCTCACTCCGCATCCCATGGTGGCCAGCTGCTTCCTTTAATGTCTGTCAGATTCCTGCAAGGCCCTCTTGGGCTTCCAGTCATAAAGAGAGAGAGAGCCAGGACCACAATGAGATTCGGCTTCTGAACAAGGCAGTGTCTCTTTAATTTGCTGCTGGTATTGGGCAGCATCAGAGAGCAGGACCTTTGAAATATTTATCTGCTTGTTATTTATCAGGGCAGGGTGGGGAGGGGGTGGAGGGAGGAGAAGAGGTCCTGGGAACTATGCCCAGAGCCAGAGAGAGTGCACGGAAAACGAGGCTAAATTTGTTTGAATAACTTTTACTGTACTCTTTTTTATGATGAAAGTAGCAAATGGTTGTTAGAGAAAGGTTGAGCTACACAAAAACAGTGTGAAGAAGAAAATAAATTGTCTGTGTTTCCACCACCTAGGGTTACAGGCTGCCTCGCTTTCAATCTCCTAATTGTGCACACGTGCACCTATGTAATTATATGCTGCTTCCTCTGCCTCTTCCATGAGTGGTGTATTATAAGCACACCCCCACACCACTCAAAGTTGGTTATTTAGTGTGTTTGCTTTGTTTTTATTTTGAGAGACGAAGTCTCACTATGAAGCCCTGGAAGACTGGGAATTCACTGATCTATCAGGTTGACCTTGAACACACAGAGATTTGCTTACTTCTGCTTCGGATGACAATCCTCTGATTTCTGTGACAAATACAGTCCTCACTTCCAGTGATCACAGATGAGGGCCCCTGGATGCAGAGACCAGCAGCAGGTACGGGCACCCCAAGTTCCAGTGTACCTGACCTTAAGAACCTAGACAACTGCTTATTCTTTTATCATTGCCATTTTTGAATTCCCAAAACACCTACAAAGATGCCAAATAAACAAGTGACAGTCTCAAAACATCACTCCAAAGGTTATTTCTTAGGTACAAAGGGAAATGGGGTCACCTGACAGTGGAGCTTGCCCGTGGAAACCATCTTGACGTGGCCTCGCCCATCATTGAGTGAACTGGCACCCTCGTCTCTGGCAGTGCTGCGCTGAAGACACAGCAGCACTTCTGTGCAGCTGGTGCTAAAACACCTTCAGAAAAATCCAGACCCCGTCTTCACAGAGTCAAGACTCTTGTCAACTGTGAGTGCCGTGAAGGACAAAGAAGCTGACCTTGGCTGTGGAAGGACGCTAGAGAGCTTGACAGCTGATTACACTCCGTGATTGCAGATTAGTTTGTGGGTTAAGGAAAGAAAGTGCACGGATGTCGAGAGGTCGCTCTTTGGCTAAGAGCATCTGCTGCTCTGGCAGAGGGTTGAGGCGGTTCCCAGTGCCCACATGGCTGTTGGCAACCCCATGGCCTCCTCTGGCCTCCATGGGCCACCTCATACACTTGAACCTCAGTACGTGTGTGGGCTCACACGCATACACTTAAACTACAAAGATAAGTTTTTAAAAAGTTTCAGAGAAAAAGTATAATTGAGGAAGTGTGAGTATTGCCTGCATATTAAGTACCATCCTATCACGTTTAGTTTTTCAGCCATGATTTTTGTGGTCTTGCAGAAGTGCATCCTTGTTCTGAGATGATAGGCCGTAGGACTGAGGAACAGAAGAGTGTGGTGTTGGCATTTTCAATCCATTTCACCAAAAAAAGGATGAGTGTGTGTGTGTGTGTGTGTGTGGAGGGGCAGTATGTGTAAAACACCAGCCAAAGGTGGGTGCGGTGAAGGAGGTGGGGACAGTCACCCTAGCTTTTCAACTTTCTGAGGTTTGAAAATGTTCACACGGTTGGGAAATGAAAGGTAAGTTGCACGTAGGCTATAGAAATGCAGCGCTCATGTTCTACAGTGTTTAAAGTGTGTCTGAGTCAGTATTGAAATGTTGGAAACTTTACACTTAGAAATGTAATTCTTGACTTTTTAAAGAAAACTACCAGGCCAGGCCACCTGACACCCACACTTTTGGGCACAGTGGCAGCTGGTGCTGCTGTGTGAACTCTGCTGACCTTAAAGGAGCCCTGTGCTTCCCTATGCATGGTCCTTCCAGTCGTGGATGTGGGAGCAACTAACCAGAAATGCTTGATGCAAAAGGACTTTTTCTACTTCAAACTCCATATTGGGAGTAGAAGGTTCCGGATGAAAATCCCTCAGAGACTTACAAAATAGGCTGGGCTGTCTGCACAGCCAGCAGAGACTTACAGAGTAGGCAGGGCTATCTGTACAGCCAGCAGAGTCTTATAGAGTAGGTGGGGCTATCTTCACAGCCAGCATAGATTATAGAGTAGGCGGGGCTATCTGCACAGCCAGCAGAGACTTACAGAGTAGGCGGGGCCATCTGCACAGCCACCAGAGACTTACATAATAGGCGGGGCTATCTGCACAGCTAACCTGCCAGCATGTCCAAGCAATTGGAGCACATTACTCCTTCACACAGATGAATCAGAATTAGGCTCTGCTGGGCAGTGGTAGTGCGTACCTTCAATCCTAACACTCTGGAGGCAGAGGCAGGTGGATCTCTGTGAGTTCGAGGCCAGCCTGGTCTACAGAACAACAGCCAGGGCTATGCAGAGAAACCCTGAGAAAAAAAAAAAAGAAAGAATTGGGCTTGGGCTGCACCTCATCTTAGTCCTGCCTTCACCAGATGGGGGGCTTCCAGAGAGCACAGACTACATGTACACCTTGTGATCTTTGCAGAGAAAGGTGTTTGCCAGAACACATGTCATTGACCAATTGACAATAGGCATTCAAATAGTGTTCTAGTAATCTTGACCACATCAATGTATGACCAACCATAATAACTATGCCTTAAAAAAATTGCCTCAGAAGTCTCCTGTGGCCAGTCCACGGCGCTCCTCGTCTTGCCAACCAATTAGCATATTTCTTCATACAAGGGCAAGGGAAACACTTCATATCCTTACAGAAAGTCATGACACTAAATCGACCAAAGCGAGCCTAATTAGGAGACACATACACGCCTCACATGGCATCGCTGTAAACAGGATAGTGTCTTTGTTACTGGTATAGAAACAAAACCCCAATTCTAGTCTTGTCTTTAACACTGACTCAATCTCCAAGGCTGGGTGAGGCCCTTATTCTGTCTGAGCCTTCAGTTGCCTCGTTGATCAATTGTAGATAATTGTCTGCAGCCATGCCTGCTTTCTAGGGATGGTGTGGCGGGAGAGCGCGACACACATAGGGAGGCTGAGAAGGCGCTGAGACATACTGAAAGACTGCTGCCTTCTAGTCCCTTACCACCGCTGATCGCAATCACCTTGCCTTCCCCTTCTCCTGCATTCAGTACTTAGAGCTCTGCAAATGGCTTCCCTAAAAGGTTTCTGGCCCACAGCATATGCAGCTGAGCCCTGGCCCTTGAGCAGTAGACTCCCACAGAAGCAAGGATGTGTGTCCGAGTTTGGCTTCTCTTGCTGTGATAAACACCATGAGCAAAAGCATCTCAGATCGGGTTTATTTCAGCTTAAAGTTTATAGTCCATCGTAAAGGGACCTGGAGGCAGGAGCTGAAGCACAGAGCATAGAGAAGTGCTGTCTACTGGCTTGCTCCCATGACTTGCTCTGTCTGCTTCTTTTACTACCCAGAATCACCTGCCTAGGGGTGGCACTATCCCGAGTGAGATGGACTCTCCCACACCAATTATTAATCAAGAAGACACCATACAGACTTGTGTAAGAATTATCAGCCGGGCGGTGGTGGCGCATGCCTTTAATCCCAGCACTCAGGAGGCAGAGGCAGGCAGATCTCTGTGAGTTTGAGACCAGCCTGGTCTACAAGAGCTAGTTCCAGGACAGGCTCCAAAGCTACAGAGAAATCCTGTCTCGAAAAACCAAAAAAAAAAAAAAAAAAAAAAGAATTATCAATTGGAATTCCTCTTCCCAGATAGCTCTAGCTTCGGTCACATTGACAAGAAACTAACCAGGACGACAGTAGCCCTGGAAAGATACTAGGATTCTCTTCACTGGGACTGGTGTTGGTGCAGTAAGTGGTGAGTGACTGTGGATGGGTCCCTGTTGAGGAGGCCTAGTGGGCGGGAAGATGGCAGGGTCTGTATGAGCCATGTTACTCTGTGGGGAAAGACGGCACCGGGAGTGAGCAAGAAGGGCCTGGGTCAGGGGCTGAAGGGGAGGAGCACTGGCTTGGGCTGCTCTCCCCTCTCTAAGAACCACTAGGGCAGGAACCCCACACTTCACTTGCCACCTCATGAGAAGGGCCTCTACAACCACTTCTCTTGGCTTCGCCAAGTGAAATGAAAAAAGTACACTTCAACACTTCCTGCTTTCTCTCTTCTGGCCTCTTTTACGTTCCTTTGGTGTGGGGATGATATGGGCAGGAGGGGTTCAGGGTTCTTCTGTAGAACAGAATTTCAGCTAACTAGATTCGGCTTGACCAACGTAGACAAACGGCAACGAATTGGCCCACCTCTCTGAGGGCACCAGTCTCTATCCTGAACAACCAAATGTTCTAGACGTTGAGAAAAGGCCAGAAAACTGAGATAGAAATTAAAACAAAACAAAAGGGCACAAGACTCCCATACCCCCAAAAGCACTTCTAGTAACAAACAAAGAAGCAAGAAAACGATCAGGCAACTGGGAAGTACTGTGGGGCTGAGGCAGCCCTGGGTGTGGAGGAAGTTGGGATGGGGACACCCCTAACTGAAAGGACACGCACAGCAGAGGGAAGGGCACCTGAAAACCAGCCACTTTGTTAAAAAACAATTTTCACATGAGCAGATGTGTGTGCTAAGAACAGCTAACGTTTCAGAAATTGCCACTGTGATCTTAATCTAAATGCTAAACACGAGAGTCTGAAAGATACAGCGGAAAACAATACAAGGTGTAGAGGTAACACCCAGAGTGACGAAAAGTGGCTCTCTCACATTGATCCAGTCCCTCCCCCATGAAGACCTGTGTCATTCCCTTGGATGCAACCCTGCCTCTTAACAGCTCCCAAGCACCCGTTTTGACCTCTAATTTTCGTCGTGGATCATGTTCATCTTCTATTACCAAGTTCCTTCACTCAAGAATGACTTGTCTGTTGTATCTAATGAGTGCTTTCGGTTCTGTACTAGGGATTATGGACATAAAGAGAGCAAAGCAGATCAGCCAATACCCTACAGGGATTTTAGCACATGAAGAAATAAAGTACTGTATCTCGAACAAGCATCAGATGCTGCAATACACTAACTCCGGAGAAAGCACAGGAGAAGAAACTAGGCAATGTGAGGTGAGGAGACTGAGTAGGTCAGGCATGTGAAGTTCTGGAGCGAGTGGAAGAGACTATGGATGCAGAGTCCTGCAGGAAGAGGTCCCAGCAGAGCTTAGGGTCCATGTGGCCAGGCGGAGGGAGAGGCGGTCAGAATGACATGCCTCAGGACTTCAGGGGCCATTGAAACTTTCCTGGCTTCTATTTTAAATGCGAGAGACATAGTTTTCAATAGGGAGGATGACATGATTAGAGCTCATTTTCATCAGATTGCTTTCCTTGAGGCGATACTGCGTGGGGCAGAGGGAGAAATGACAGCTGTTGGGCCAGAGTGTCTGGGGTGTACAGAGGTGAGACACAAGGGTGACTTCTGCTGTGTCTCAACCCAAAGTCCACAGGTCACGCTAATGAATGGAATGTGGATATAAAAGAAAGAAATTCAGGATGAGCCCAAGGCTTTAGGATAAGTCATCACTGCCTGGCGGGGGGGGGGGGGGGGGGGGAGGAAATGGGCTAATGGCATTTGGGAAAGAACAGAAAATTGGCTTTAGGTGTTTTGAGTTTGGAAATCTCTCAGTCATCCATGTAGAGGTGCGGGGTGGGCAGTTGTGTCCGAGCAAGGAATTTGAGAAAGTCACCCAAGCCATCAGTTTGAGAATCATCCAATCTAAACTATTTGCATATAAGTCGGGCCATGTCAGTATAATGTCTTATTCATCTTTGAAGTCCCATACAGCTCAGGAGTGGCTTGCTTATGCTGGTGCAGACTCATTAACTTTTATAGGGCATGTAGACATAGCTATAAAAAGTAAACTCAGAATTAATTTTGTTGTGATGACAATAGTGTGCCTTCATCTTCCCCTAGTGTGCACACACTCACACACACACACACACACACACTGCAAGGATGATGGCAGAAAGCATCGCTCCAGAAGAAGCGACCTGGATCAGAGTTCTCACCCTGCTGCCTACAGTAGCTGGCTTCTACTGGGTCATCTTGGGTAGATTACTCAACCTCTCCCAGCTGCTTCCCCTGTCTGTAAAATGGGAGTGATCGTAACAACCAGTTCAAAGTGCATTCTTGAAGCAGAGTGGTGGTTGTGTGTAAAATGTACAAAACTCCTTTTAAAGGTAATATTAGAGGGAATCATTGGGGACAGGAATAATAAGCATCAACTCCTGAGCTTATCTCTTCACCCATCGGAAGGACTTCCAGTCCACCATAGATCCCAGGAACTGGGGTTTGGTAATCTCAGCCTGCCTGGATCCTCCCCACTGCTAAACAGTTCTGGTCACCACACCATCCCCACCCTATGCACATGGCTCAGGCAATCTGCTCAACTCTTTCAGCCCTGACCAAGTTCCTCCCTAGTCGCCCCCGACAGTAATGGCCTCCAATAGTTGTATGGTAATGCAATTAGGCTAGAAATACTTAAGGATCTACTCATATTTATTATTAATTTGAAATATAGAGACAAGATTTTAACATCATTAGTCACTGGTAAAATATCAGAGCCACAATGAGACACTACTCGTTAGAACAGCTTAAAGTGATACAAAGCTTGGAGCAGCAAATAACCCTGTGACAGTATTATCAGCGAGCTGGCATGGGTGCAAATGATACTGAAACTTTTGAGTTCTAGTTTTGAAGTTTCATCTAAGCATGCATTCAGCATACGATGGATGTAGTGATCTTATTCGAGGGTATTTATCCTAGAGAGATGAAAACTCGTATTCACATTAAAACCTATGTCCGAGGGCTGGAGAGAAGTGTGTTCTGCTTTGCTAGATGCCTGAGTTTGGTTCCCAGCACCCATGTTTGGTGGTTCACAACCATGTGTAATTCCAGTCCCAGAGGGTTCATTCCCTTTCCAGGACTCTGGAGGCACCGGCACTCATGTGCACATACCCATACTGCGGGAACACACACAAAAACATATAATTAAAAATAAAGTAAATCTTAAAAGAAAAGAAATTATGTCTGTATGCTTCTGGTAGCTTTACTCATAATTGCCAAAACTAGAAGAAATTCATGTCTGAGCAGACAAAGATCAGGATCTATATGACCGATAGAATACTACCAAGCCCTAAGAAGGGACAAAGTATGGAGAGTGACGAAATAGCAGCATGGGTGAATCCTAAATGTGTTTTATAAATGAGGTCATCTGAAGCCAAGAGGCTCCATATTGTATAGCTCCATTTATTTGACATTCTGCAAGAGGAAAATCTATAGGAGCAGGGAAGAGATCAGTGGGTGTCAGGAGTTCGGAGACGTCGACGACCAAATGGCGGTGTGGGGGCATCTAAGGGTGAACAGACAGCTGCCTATGTCTAGTGACTGACAGACACCATGTGTTGGCTAAAACCCAAAGAACGATGTACAAAGAGTAAACATGAAAGGATGTAATTTAAAAATTAGAATGTGGACTGAAACTCAAAACAGGACAAAAACTATAACAAATGAACCTAAGTTATTGTAAATAAGCAATGTCATAACATGCAAGAAAGAGCCCCAGTAACCAAGCATGCTCTGATAGTATGCAATTAAAGGAAATTAAGCTGTGAACAAATAATGTCATTAATATGTTTGTGTCTCACAGACACACATGTTGGCGATTCTGAAACTGATTACTCAGATTGAACAGAAGAAGTTAATGTGGACAAGGAGAGCCAGTCTCTCTCTCAGAGGAAGAAGGTCCAGGTGAGGAGAGGGGCGGCCAGAACAGACTCAACTGTGTTGGGCCCCGAGTCATCAGCATGAAGTCATGTTGTGGTAAAATACACAGCATCAGACTGATCATTTTAATCTTTTTAACTGCAATTTGGTAACATAGCACATTCAGATGTTATGCAACCATTTCCAGAATCTTTCCTCATTCCTAATACATACTGTAACAAAGGAACAGTAAGCTCCCTATTCCTTGACCCCACTCACCTCTAGTCTACTTTCTGTCTCTGTGAAAGTGTCTTTTTATAATAGTTTAAACATTTCTGAAATTACAGTATAATTACATTATTTCCTTACTTCTTTTTCCTCCCTCCAACCCTGCCTATGTACCCTACCCCTTATTTTCTCAAATTCATGTCCTCTTTTTCTTTAGTTCTTGTTACAAATATGTGTGTGTGTTTATTCCTAAAAACATAAATATAACCGGTATTTCTGTATTATGATGTTATCTGGCTATCTGTTTACATAATCTCAGTGCTGACTACTTGGTATTGGATAACCACTATCTTTTCTGGGGAAGATCATTTCTCTCGCTCTCAGCACTCCTCAGTGGCCTGCAGTTCTTGTCTAGGGCTGAGGCCTGTGAGCCTCCCCTTCTGTCAGCATGTCTGTTGGTGGCATCATTGCTTAGGCAGTCATGTGGATGAGATTTCAGTGCAACTTCTCTGATGTTTTTAGAGACACAATCGTATAGCAAACTTCCTGTTCCTCTGGCTCCCCAGAATCTCCCCTCCCGGTCTTCTGAAATGACCCCTGAGCCTTGGGTGTAGGAATTATGTTGTAGATGTATCAGTGGGGACTGGGCACCACTAGAATTCTTGTTCTCTGCATTGCGATCTCTTGTGATTTTCCGTAGGTCTCCATCTGACTAGACCCTGGCAATGGGTGTGTACCATCTGACTTGGATGTGGCATGGTGAATGTGTCTTTTCAAAGTATCTCGTGTAAATGGAATTGCAAGATTGTTTATCTTCTGTGCCTTGCTTACTTCGCTCTCTGGGTTCAACCATATCATCACATGATCAGAATTTGCTCCTTTTTGAGGCTGACTAATATTAAGCTGTGTGCTTATCTTTTGTTGCCTATGATGGACACATACAGATAAATAACTGAACAAATAAATGTGGGAGGGCTGGTTCAGTGGGTGAGAGCACTTATTGGACAAGCCTAAGGATGCAAGTTCAAATTCCCAGAACCCACATAAATAAAAGTCAGAGTGATCCTAAGCACTTGTAATGTCAGTGCTATAGGGTGTAGGAGGAAACAGGAGGACTTGCTGATTGCTGTGAATAGATGATGGGAGAGCCACCCAGCAGCACAAATGTTGTTAATAGCATGAAATTGAACACCCAAAATGATTAAGATGGTATATTTCATGTTACAGGCATCTTGCCTTTTTTTTGTTGTTGTTTTAAAGGGTTGCAGAATTTGTCATGTGGGTCTGTCCTCTTTTACTTGGGCAAGTTTCCTGCAGATTAAATTTTTTCCAAACAAGTGGTCAGGTCTAGGTCGTACCTCATTCTGTAGAGCAGCACCAGGCTATGTACCGGGTCAAACACAATTCATAGATGGAGATCAACACAAGAATAGGAAGGTCAAGGTACCAAACAGGAAAACCTGCATGTGTTCATTAGGGGAAGCTAGCAGTCAGGTTTCACTGAAGATTATCTTAATCTCAAAGAGACCAGACAAGACTTCCTTCAGATCTTTGGAGCTTGGCAACTCAGGATGAGGGATCCCTTTCCCTTCGCCATCTCTGCCTGCCTAAGGAACCAGCCTGAACATGTGTGTTCCTTGTGACTGTAAGCTTAACCTAGCTGCATAGACAGGATTATGAGCGCCAGTCTACATTTCAAAGGCTTAAAACCTCAGAGGCCAAGCTATGTCACATGTCCAAGCACAACTTAAAATACAAGAGGAAGTACATTGGTCCTTTACATTCCTGGATCCTTTTCCAGGATTTCAACCAAATGCAGAATGGGAGTATTGCAATGGGCAGGGAGTTGGGCTGGGCTGCGTCTACTCTAAGCTTGTGCAGACTTCTTGTCACATGATAAACGGCACAGAGTAACAACTATTGGCATAGTGTTACATTTTAAGAAATCTAAAGATGAGTTAAAGGATAGGGGAAGAAAGGTGACTATAGATTATATGTAAATAGTGGGATGTTCTGTATAAAAGGCTGATTATTCTTGGATTTTTGTATTCAAGGTGATCCTGTAGCCAATCCCACTTGAAAGCCAAGAGATGATTGTATGGTCCTCCTGCAGGCAGAGTGCTATCTGTTACTAACCAATGCTGAGAGTCTACTTCCTGTCTCTCCCAACCCTCCTGGGCACGTGTCTCCCCCCCCCCCCACAGCCGCACACATGCATTCCGTCCCCAGAAGGCAGGTAAAACTGGAGGTTGGATAAGCTAGTCCTAGACAGCTCATCCAACACACACACACACACACTATCCCACTAGGAGAACCTCTGCTGGAGGTAAGGCCTCAAAACCAGGTAGAAGTTTGCTTTAGTGCAGAAGTCTCCCTGGAACCTTGGAGCGAGTAGCCTGTTTATCTCCTGTTGCTCTGTGCATTTCAGCCTGGGTTTTCTCACTTAATACTTAATATCCACCCTTCTTCTTGGAGTGAGGAACTCACACACACACATACACACACCCGTGACTCACTGGCTTCCCAGCAGCTGATCAACAGCTGGTGATGAATGATCCCTGGCTCATTTCCCCTCTTTCACTACTAGGAATCGGAATCAGCAGCTACGATCCTGAAAGATGAGGAAAACATTATCAATAACAGGCATTTTAAAAATATACACTTTGTTGTTTTGTTCGTGGTTGACTGGCTGTTTAGTTTTTTTGTTTGTTCGAGACAGGGCTTCCTGTAGTCTGGGCTGGCTTTAGTATGTAACTGTGACCGGCCTTGAGCCCCTGATCTTTCTGCCACTTCTGAAGCTACTTGCTGCTCCTCTTGGCTTTGTTTATTGTATTGTATTGGTTTGCTTTGGTTTAGTGAGATAGGCCCCCACTTTGTAGTCCAGTGATGTGGAACTAGCCACAGTCTTCCTGCCGCAGCCCCAGATTGTTGAGATTGTGGGTAAGAACCACGGTGCCTGAACGGTTTGCATGTTTATAAAAGCAGCAGAGGCTGGGGAGCTGGCTCAGTTGATAAAATGCTCGTGGTGCAGCTCTAAGGACCTGCCATCGGGTCCCCAGCACCCATGTAAAAACGCCGGCACAGTGGTGTGTGACTGCTACCCTAGTGCTCGGGGGTCCAAGCAGGATGAGTTTTTGCATTTGCCAGTCTAGCCAAATGGATGAGTTCCAGGTTCAGTGAGAGACAATAGGAGAAGACACCCAACTTCAGCCTTTGCCTTCCACATGTGCATTACATACACAGACCTACTATGTGCACACATGACACACACTGTTGTTTGTTTCTTTAACAACAGCTGGAGCTGATGAAGCAGGCCTGTAGTCCCAGCTAATCAAAGGGTGGAGGCAGGAGGATTGAAAGTTCAAGGTTTGCCTGGGTAAATTAGGGAGACCTTGTCCCAAAAAGTAAACTAGGGCTTGGGGATATATGCATTCATGAAGCCCTAAGGTCAATCCCCCATGCTGGGAGAAGGGGAGAAACAACAACAGGAGTGAGATTTACTGACTTACTTTTTAAATGATGTGGTGCAATCTTTATTTAAAGGTGGTTCTTAGCCACAGCTGCAGAATGGTGTGGGAGAAGGCAGTGAGCCTGCATCCACATGTGTGTGCAGTTCGAAGATTTGCCTGCATTTGGCCTTATGCTAGTTTACCAAACTATTCTCTTTCCACACAAATTCGCAGCATTCTTAAAATAGTCCTTTCTCATTGTGCATTTAAACCGCTAAATTGTTTGTATAAAAGTCTGACTTACACCCAGATTCTCGGAAGCATTGTTCCTGCATAAAGCCAAGTCTTGCTGTGTGAAGGTTTCTCAGCAAACTCCTAGAACTATATACAATGTGGAAATGGAGGGTCTTGGGTATAACAATTGGAATACTTGTGACTCACCCAAGACTTGCTTCCCTTTGGGAATGGGGAGTTTCTGGATAGGAGGAAATAGATAAATTCATTCATTTGTTCAACAAATATTTATTTGGCTAAGTAGCTTGTAAGCCCTGGGCACCCTTCTAAATACTGTAGAAGACAAGAGGGAAGTGAAACACTCATTACACCCTGCCCAGAGCATCCTCCCTGGAGAGACGGCTTCCTACCCCTAGACCTGGTGAGGAACCAGACTCAGAGAAGAGAGATTTCGGGTCACAGCTTTCACTTTCTTAGGTCCACTGTAGGTTTACCTACTGGACAAATCCCTGGGCTATGAGATCTGCCCAGGTTGTCCTAGCCCTGTGAACAACTGCTCCACTTGTCTCGTCTATACACCCTTGGAAGTCACCCTCCATGGGCAAGAGTGACTTCCAACCATGACTTCCCAAGACCCAGCCTTGCTGAAGAACCGGCTGTGGCCCCAAATGAGGCAAGTCAGTTCAGCGCACAGAGCGTCCCAGCTCAGATTTCTCTGTTTGCAGAAGTTAATCTTTTGTTATTGTTCAACATTACCATATTATTAAATCAGGGCGGACTTTAACTGGCATGTGAGTGCTGGTGGAGATGATGGATTTTCAGCCTTGGCCATAATTGTGTTCTGGGGACAGAAGCCAACACCTTGGTTTGCCTGGGTGTGGTGGTAGCAGCAGTAGCCTGGAGCCATTTGTCAGGACCTGGGAGGTCTGGCCAGTCCCACAGTCAGGCAAATAAGTGGGACTGTGATAACTAAGGACACCTGCTGGGAAAAGCTGGTGCCTTCTCTAGAGTTCAAGCATGTGTTGGTCCGAAGAGATAATGATTCTAATATTAATGGGAGAATGCCAATCAAAAACACTTCTCTAAACCTCACATGCTTGGTTTCAAGGCCTTTTCAGAAGAGCAGAATCACAACACGTTGTGAAGACCCTAGTTCCTCTGTAACTAGGCCCCCATAGCCACATCAAGAAAACTTGTGCTGTACCCACCTGGGGTCCCAGTGAGAAAGCACACACAAGTAGGGTACCAGTATCGCCTGGGCACAGCATAGCAGCTAATGGAGGGACCTGTGTAAACCTGTTGTTTTCTGGGGAGCTACTGCCGTAAGCACAAACTCACACTGACAGGTTGGGATTTGGAAATGTGATCTACCAAGCGCAGTGCCCTGCCACTGCCGGACAGGACGGCACTAAGGTAGATGGTAGCTCTAATTCTGTTTCATGCGCACGGAGTCTCTTGTCAGGGCCATATTATAACACTCTCCCTTCAGCTGCCTCCCCGCAGAAATATTGCTTCCTCCCCTGTGTGCACTTTACTCAACCCTCAGCTCTAGGCAGCACAGTGTGAGCTTCAGCAGCTGAGAAGGTCAAAGGCAGGGCTCTTGCAGTTCCTGCGTTTTCCAGATTATCTTGGCACCGGTACCAAACCGATCCTGAAAAAGCATCATGGAATTGAGTTGAAAACTTCCTCCCTGCCTGCCAGAGACCCTTGACAGCTGCTGGAGTCATGGCTTTGCAGCTCCCTTCAGCCAAACTCTCTGTCCCACATTTCAACCAATGCCGTTTGCCAAATAGACTGTAGGGAGAGGGTGCCCCTTCCCACCCTTTGTCTTTGATGAAGAGACAAACTTCTGTGTCCGCCTGGCTGGCCAGCTAGTCCTACCTCACTCCTCTCTCTCTCCCTGGTGAATTGTGGGGATCAGCTGACCCCACAGTTCCAAGTGCAGAACAGGGCCAAGTGGATTTGACAAGCTTCTTGCACCCTGACTGCCCTGCCAAGCTCAGAAAAGGACCTACCCCAGCTGATGACCTGTTGTTGGCTGTTTGTTGAGGTCGCGCCTCAGGAGGAGGACCTCAGCAAGATGCCTTTGTTTTCAGGGGCTCTGTCCATAGTAGAGCTAACTTTCACTCCCTTGGCTGATTCTGTATTTCAAAACTCAGGTGGGGGAAACATGAAGTATATACTGATTCAGTTCCTGATAAACAGGGGGGAATGTAAGGGGGAAGAAAACAATTGTATGAATTATCTTATGGCCAGAGGCACATGGTAGGATGGGTCCCAGGACCCGCAGCCATGTTTTACAGAGCAGCCATGGTGGATTGGTTTCCCAGAACCAGCAGCCATGTTTTACAGAGCAACCATCCAGGTCTCCAAATGCCCTTTACTCTTTCTCCGCAAGGCCTCCTGGTAGTGGAAGGAGCTGGAGCTGGGCCCCGGGAGTTACACAGCCTGGAACCTGCTATGTGAAAGGCCAGTGTAATCACCCAGGGCCACAATGAGTCAGCAAGGAATCCAGGAGAAAACCTGTTAGTGGCAAAGCTGCTCTTCCTGTGCCTACAACCTCTAAACGACGATTCTGGCTGAGTGGGAGGTGTGCAGGACCCCCCAAGCTCTGGATGAGTTACGAAGGACAAAGTGTCTTAGAAGGAAGCTCGGGACATCCGTCACACTCATTCTCTTGCAATTAAAGAACCCCAGCATATCCACAGACAGATGCTGTTTGAGGCCACCCCCTAAAGTGCTTCATAATGGAGGGACATCTGAATGTAAAGAAGATGTATATGAAGGATTTTGGGTCAAATCAAACTTTTAATGTATATATTTCTTATTTTGTTTTCAGACAGGGTCTCATTTGGTAGCCAGTCTGACCTGGAACTAATTCTATAGCACAAGCTTGGCTCAAACTCACAGCAAATCCTCTGCATCAGCTTCCTGAGAACTGGGATTATAGGCTTACATGACCATGCCTAGCTTCTTGAGCCAAATGTAAAGGATTTTTTAGCACCACCTTTGATGATGGAAATATGAAGATCTAACTTGGGATCTTGCACATGGTAGACAAACTAGGCAAGAATTCTATCACTTAACGATATCCCAGGCTCTTAGCGTTCTGATTCCCTGAAGGGACAACCATGGACAACTTTCATGTAAAAAAAAAAAAAATCCTAAGATTTTTGAACCCAGGGTGAACCTATAACTAAATCGTTCTGGAAGGCCACTCTATTGTCAACAAACTCTATGGTCCAGTTGACCAGGAAGTACTGAGTTCAGGATGATTTTATGGCTTAGCAGGCCATAAGCTGTCACTGCCCTAGACAGGAGTTTGATCATTTACCAATCTTTATAGAATAGTCCTTTCAACAAAACAATCCCAACCAATTCTCAGTTCTTTGAGGTAGCAGAAGGATTTACATCAGGCTCTCTCGTGTCTCATATATAGGTATATATATGGCTTTTACTCTCCTCTCTCATATATATTTCCTCTCTCTCTCTCTTTCCCTCTCCTATAATCAAAATAGCTTCAGACTCACCACGTAGTTAAAGCTTGGACTCCTGCTCTCCCCACCAGCTCTCTTAAATTCTAGGATTAGAGGCATGGACCACTATGTCCGCATTACATCCCATCATACCCAGGGCCGTGTGCTTGCTGCCAAGCATTCCACCCCTGAGCTTCTCGATGTCTATTTCAGATCTCTTTAAGATATAAAAATATACTTAAGGTTTCCATTCTCATTAGATAGACCTGGCCAGTGAGAGAGAAGGGGACTTATGGGAAGAGCCTGAGTGTTTAGTCTGGAGAAAGGACCTATCGGAAAGAGAATGGGCATAGGAGCTGAATACATCCTAGGGCTCCTGTGAGAACTGTGTGCAGTGATCTCGAGTGAATGAGGGGAGGTATGGTGAGCTCCTGACAAGGAAACAATCACAGAAAGGCAGCATGTATATAGTCAGGGGACCCAGAGGAACTGTCTGTGCCACTCTGGAGGGTTGGTTCCCAAGATAACACCAAACTATGATAGACTGAAAGTGTGTGTTCCCTTTAAACTTATATGCTGAAGTCCTAATTTCAGGGTACTAGGGTGCAGGGCTTTGGGTAGTATAGTATAGTATAGTATAGTATAGTATAGTATAGTATAGTATAGTAAAATGAGGTCATGAGGGTACAGTACCCATGGTGAGATTCCTGTCCCTCCCTAAAAGAAGAAAAGTATAAATTCTGAAGATGATGTTATCAGTCTGTGGCACTTTGTTACAGTAATTTGAGTTGACAAAGACACCATCCAAGTCATCAATTTCTTGGAGATTAAAGAGATGCCGCTCAGTCTACACTGGCCTGACATCGCGCAGGAGACCTTGCAAGAGATGCTCTGAGTGCTATAGAAAAAAGAGAAAAGGCTGGGTGTGATGGGGCATGCCTGTAATCCGGGTACTTGAGAGGCATAGACCAGAGGACCAGGGTTTAAAGCCAGTTTTGTCTACACAGGAAGTTTGGGACCAGCCCTGGCTAAATGAAACACTAGCAAGAAAGACATGAAGTAAGGGAGGGAAGGAGGGGTGCAGGGAGAGAGGGAGGGAAAGAAAAGGAAGGAAAGGAAGGAGAGAGAGGAAATAGACAGGAAAGAGAAGGAAGACAGCAGGGAGGAGTGAGGGGAGTGGAGTGGAGAGGAGGGAGGGGAGGGAGGGGAGGGCAGAGGATGCCAGGGGGTGGGAGAGTGAGAGAAAGAAGGCTGCTCTCCTAACTTCTTGAAAGCAGGGAAAATGCGTGTAGTTTTTATTGGCTATCGAAAAGGGGTAATCTAACCAATTTGTGTTTCCCTGAGGCCTGGAGGGAACCAGACAAGCAGGGTGGAGGGGATCCTGGTTTCACTGGATCTTATGAGAATGTTCTTCAAGCCCCCTCCCCCACTGACTTGAGACTGCAGAGGAGAGACTTAGAAATTCTGAGAGGATGTATGGTCAGACAGTGCCTCTAGGGTTTGTTCTTTTTTGTTGTGTTGTTTTGGGTTTTTTGTTTGTTTGTTTTTCAAGATAGGCTTTCTCTGAATAACAGCCCTAGCTGTCCTGGAACTAGCTCTGTAGAGCAGGCTGGCCTTGAACTCACAGTTCACCGGCCTCTGTCTCCCAAGTGCTGTGATTAAAGGGTTTGTTTTTCACTGTCTCCTTCATGTGCCAACATGAAGATTTGAGACATCAAATAAACTTCACAGGAAGCCAGGTAGCTGTTGCTGGCCCTTTGCATGGAAAAGCATGTAGTACACTCTGTTGGTGAAGCTCCAGAGACTTTAGAAAGCTCCTTCTCAAAGCCAGTGAGACACCTCGGGAGCTTATTGGTTTAGAGCATAGATTGTTCTTGTAGAGGAGCCAAATTTAGTCCCCAGGACCCAAGTCTGTAATTCCACGTCCAGGGGATGAAAGGCCTCTGGCCTCTGTGGGTACCTGCACTCACATGTGCGTACATACCTCCACACAGACATGCTCACATACACTCACGTGTGTGTACATACCTCCACACAGACATGCTCACATACACTCACATGTGTGTACATAGCTCCACACAGACATGCTCACAT
>PVIU01017259.1:0-42482 GCA_004026605.1 Ondatra zibethicus
GCCTGAACTAATGGGAGCACACCAATCCACCTGGACTGGGACTGAATGAGCATATGATCAAACCAGACTCTCTGAATGTGGCGATGAAAGTTGGCAGATGGAGAACCCACAAACAATGACACCAGGACCTATCTCTTCTGCATGTATTAACTTTTTGAGAACCGAGTCTTTTTGAATGCACTCCTTCCTAGGCCAGGAGAGATGGGGGTGGGCCTTGGACTTCTAACAGGGCAGGGCACCATGCCCTCTTTCAAGGAAGAAGGGGAGGGAGGAGGGGTTGGGGGTAGTGGGAGGGGACTGGGAGAAGGGGAAGAAAGGAAAAAAAATTTGTATTTCTTTAATTATGTTCTTGAATGGAAAAAATAAAACAAAACAATGTATGGAAAAAAAAACTTACATGGTGGCAAAGATTTAAATATTCCAGGAAATTATCAGCTGAAGCTGAGAGACAATTGGCTTTGATTGAAGAGAAATTACACAAGGCACATATGGATTGTGTGGATCCAAATCTTAACTGCATTCTGATCATACTACCCTCCAAACATTCCCCTATAGGAATTTTAATGAAGAGGGTAGACATTATCTTAGAATGAATATTTTTACCACATAAACTGAGAAAAAATTTAAAACTTATGTGGAGAAGTTCTCTGATTCAATTCTAAAAGGAAAATTGAGACTTCATCAATTAGCAGTAATAGATCCAGCAGAAATTATAGTACCTTTTTATAATGAAAAAATTGACAAATTATTGAAAGAAAGTGAATCTTGGCAAAGACCTTATAGTAATTTTTTGGGATAGATTAGCAACAACTATCCTAAAAGCAAGAGAATCCAACTTGTAAAGAGAGATAGCTATATCCTTCCTCTCATTGTATAAGACACACCAATAACTGGAGCTCCTACATTCTATACTGATGCAAATAAATCAGAAAAGGCAGGTTGCAAATTAGAAAATTTAAATAAAATGGATCAAAACCCTGATGGTTCTGCCCAAAATCAGAATTATATGGTACAACCAAACACCACTACCTGCTGGAAGTAAGCAAAGGGCACTCAATGGAACGAATCTAGCAGATGGATATGTAGAATATGAAAACTAAAATATATGTACACCACACCACTGATGACTATTCAGGTTCTCAATGAGCAACTGCTTTGAGTTTGGAAAAGGCTGATTTGGTAATCACACATTTGCTAGAAATTATGGCCACTATGGGCACAATAAAGACAGACAATGCTCCAACATGTGTCCCTATGAAAATGAAACAGTGTTTTGCTTATTATATTATAAAGCATATTACATGTATACCACACAATCCTATAGGCCAGGCAGTTACAGAAAGATCAAATCAAAGTCCTAAGGATATGTTAAATAAACAGAAAGGAATGATAAAGACCCCCCCAAAATAGATTGCATAATGCTTTATTAAATTTGAATTTTCTAAATGCTAATGAGAAAGGAACAACAGTTGTGGAGAGGCATTGGATAGTAGAAAAACTGCAGAATTAAATCAGCTAATATAATTTAAAGATGTGCTGGCCTCAGAACGGAAACCAGGACATGTACTAATGTTGGGGAAGAAATTTTGCTTTTGTTTCTTCAGGAGAAGAAAAGCTATGGATAACATCAAAATTGACAAAGATTTGATTTGAACAAAAGACACCTCTTAATTAGAAGAAGTGATAGTTCATTAAGAAGAACAGCCGTTTACTCTAAACTAACTTATAAAACTAACGAATGCTTTTTATTTGATCAGATATTACTTGCCAAAAGAGAATTCCCCCAAAATCAGGGTTGGGAAAGGGTTTTGTTCTGTCTTTTCAGGAGCCTAAAGGTATCCAACTAGGAAATCCAAAGACCCCTGGCAACAAATCTTCCAGAAAAAGTCTCAAAAAAAGAATAAATTGGCTTATTGTATATCACATTTCAAACAGGATAAATTTTATAAATCTTCAAAAATATTTGTTTCTGTTGTTCTCTACAGACATATAATATGAATGGTCTTTTTGTAGTCCCAGTCTAATTAAAAATTAAAGCAGGATTAAGAGTTGGACTGTGGCTCTCTCATTCTCTAAACCCAAGCATGCTTATTAAAGTGAAATCCAAAATCTCTGTCTCATGTCAGAAGAGCCACCTGATATGGGACAGAAGAAAAACAAATATTTAAGGACTATTTTATTACTAATAATCTCATAATCCTTAGGTTTTATATTGACTCTTTAACAGCTTTTATTAAGGTATAAGATTTATAAGATTAATATATACATACATATTTTAAACTTTTTGTCATGATATTGATAATCATAAAGAGTACTGATTCTAGAAAAAGCTTTCATCTACCTTCCTATACATGATTTCGGGTTTGAGTCTCTATCAGTTTTCTGCAGTGAACCATGAGCACACATAACAATGACTTGCTCAACATCCTTAGTCATCAGAGAAATGCAAACCAAAACAACTCTGAGATTCTATTTTACACCTATAAGAATGATCAAGATAAAAAACACTGATGACAACTTATGCTGGAGAGGTTGTGGGGTAAAGGGGACAGTTCTGCATTGCTGACGGGAGTGCAAGCTGATTCAGCCCCTTTGGATACCAGTGTGGTGATTTCTCAGAAAACTAGGAAACAACCTTCCTCAAGACCCAGTAATACCACTTTTGGGTATATATAGCCAAAGGATCCTCAACATGCCACAAGGACATGTGCTCAACTATGTTCATAGCTGCATTGTTTGTCATAGCCAGAACCTGGAGACAACCTAAATGCCCCTTGACTCAAGAATGGATAAGGAAAATGTGGTACATTTACACAATGGAGTACTACACAGCAGAAAAAAATAATGATATCTTGAAATTTGCAGGCAAATGAATGGATCTAGAAAACATCATTTTGAGTAAGGTAACCCAGACCCAGAAAAACAATTATCATATATGCTCACTCATAAGTAGTTTTTAAACATAAAGCAAAGAAAACCAGTCTACAAATCACTATCCCAGAGAATCTAGACAACAATGAGGACTCTAAGTGAGACATACATGGATCTAATCTACATGGGAAGTAGAAAAAGACAAGATCATCTTAGTAAATTGGCAGCATGGGGACCTCAGGAGAGGGTTGAAGGGGAGGGAAGAGGCTTGGAAGGGAGCAGAAAAAATGTAGAACTCAATAAAAATCAATAAAAAAAGAAAAGCAAAAAATAGCAATGACTAGTTTTAAATGTCTTACATTGGATTGGATTTTTGTATACTGTATACCAATTTTATATATTGATGCAAATTTGAGATTAGTTTTGTTAGAACATATTGTATACACTTTTCTACTCTTGTTTAATGTTTTGTACCTAGAAAACATTTAACAACATTATGTAAATTTATAGTCCTTGAAAATTATTATTATCAACTGTTTAGAATAATATAAAAATGCAAGTTATTAATTAGTCACCTATTACAATTGAACTTGAAGTCACATTAGGTATGTTTTCAAGATCAAATAGAGATATATTTTAAGTAGACAGGTCATCTTCAAACACTTCAGAGGTCTATAGAATATGACATTTAAGATGTTTTAATAATGTCAGTTTTTTAAAAATGACAATGAGGCATGTCTGCTCCTGGCGGCACCAATCTACTTCAGAGAAAGATGATGGGCATCAAAGAAACTCCACATGGAGTTTGTTTTCTTTGTGGCAAAAGTATGCCACTGAGCAAGAAAGTGTCCTTGCCTCAACTGCTGACAGTATGTTGTCCTAAAGGGAAAAGCAGGAGACAAAAGAAAGTGACTGCCAAACCTTGCACAGACAAGGTTGGACAGTCCTTCAAGAACCTGGCTACATAGAAGTCTGTCAGATATTCTAGGCTGTAGGGCAAAGATGGATGCCCCAAAGTTAAGAACAACTTTCGGTGATTGTCCAGGCAGCCAGTTTTAACGGGAACCAGAAGCAAGAGAGAAAACTGGAGGGCTGCTGCCACTTTTTAAAATAAAATAGACCATGCCCCAGTGGGCCGGTATCTTAAAGGCTATTGGCTGAAGGAGTGGAAAGAGCTCCTGCAGCACCCACTTGTTTTTGTCATTTCTCACATTTTTTGGAAGTTGCTTGCTTACACTTTGATGTGGGAGTCCCCTCTATGTGCTGTGATTACCATTAATGAATAAAAAAAACTGCCTTGGCCTGTTGATAGGGCAGAACTTAGGTGGGTGGGGAGGACTGGACTGAATGTTGGGACAAAGAAGGGCGGAGTCAGAGATGCCATAGATCCATGGCTGGAGGTAGACGTGCCGAAACTTTGCTGGTAGGCCACAACCTCATGGTGATATACAGATTAATAGAAATGGGTTAAATTAATAGGAGTTAGTCAATAAGAAGCTAGAGCTAATGGGCCAAGCAGCGATTTAATTAATATGGTTTCTGTGTGATTATTTTGGGGCTAAGCCAGCCGGGCAGCCTGGAACTGGGCAGCAGGACAAACAAGCGGCCCCCTCCTCCTACAACACTTTGTGCTTACTCCATTACTATTATTTTTGGGGTCTATGAGGGAGTTGAAAACTAGATATTTATAGTTATACATTTCCTTGTTTACCAGATGCAGAAAGCAAGTTATGATAAAAAGTAAAGTAGGTACAAGACTTTGAACTCACCAAGATAGAATAGGTATGGAGTATTTTCTCTGAATTTGTCAGATGGTTTAGACATTGTTGATGTATTTATTGCCTTGTATATTATATTTCTTATATTAGAAAGAGCCTTCTTTTTTATTTTAGACAAAAGGGGAAATGTAGTGATATACCTCATTTTTATTTTAATGAATAAAGCTTTCCTGAATATCATGCAAAGCAGCCACACTAGTCAGCCATACAGGCCAAAAAGAGGTAGCACAAACTTTAATCCCAGCAGCCACATAGTTAGCCATAGAGGTCAAGTGGTGGTGGTGCATGCCTTTAATCCTAGCACTTGAAAGGAATATAAGGCAAGCTTAGATAGGAAGTCACTCTCTTTGAGCATGAAGATTTCACTAGAGGTTAGAGCTCTCTAGTGGCTTGGCTGCTTTGCTTTTCTGATCTTCATGTTGAACCCCATGATTCTGTCTCTGGGTTTTTATTATTTATGCTACAATTACTGTCAGGATTCTCCATAGAAACAGAAGCAACAGAGTGGACATGTATTAAGAAGTGAGTTTATTAGCCTGGGTTACATCATAGGGTTGGGTTGTCCAGTGGCTGTCTGCACACTGGAGAGGCTCATTTGGGCTGGGTCATCAAGTAATTATCTGCACACTGGATGAGTTCAGTCGGGCTGGGTAATCCAGTGTCTGTACACTGGAGAGTCTTGGTTTCTGCTTTTACACAAGGCTGGAGGTCTCAGCAGTCCCACTCTGGCACTGAAGACATGTAGAACTCCTGGAGAGGTGTTGGTCTTCATCCATGTAGAAAGGTCAAAGAAGCAGGAAGAAACTGGGTTCTAGTATCAAAGGAACAGAACAAAGAATCAGGAAGGGACCCACATATAGATGGTTAACTTACTTTCAACAAAAAATCAAGTAATTTCGTTGGAGAAAGGAAAAAATTTTCTATTTAAAATAAACTTGTGAAGTAACACTTGATAAATTATGTAAAAAACTTAGGGCTAATGTTAACATCATATCAAAAATAAAAATTAAGGCCAGATGTGTGAGACATACTTTTAATCCCATCACTGGGAAGGAAGAGGTAGGCCAGTCTTTGTGAGTTCAAGTCTATCTTGGTCTACACAGCAATCTCCAAGACAACCAAGACTACATAGAAAGACCTGTCTCAAAAATGAAACTAAACTAAAAACTAAAAAGAAGAAAGAAAAGAAACAAAAATAAAAATGAAAATGTAATACAAGATGAATCATAGAACTATGAGTAAATCTAAAATAGTTTTTTGATTGGTTTTGTTTTTTTGAGACAGGGTTTCTCTGTGTAACCCTGGTTTGCACTGAAACTCAATCTGTAGACCAGGCTGGTCCCAAATTTACAGAGAAATCTGCCTGTCTTACAGGGAGATCTCTGTTTCCCATGTGCTGGGATCAAAGGTGTATGCCACCACCAGCCAGCCTAACAGTTTGTTTTGTTTTGTTTTTTTGAGGCAAGGTTTCTCTGTAGCTTTAGTGATTGTCCTGGAACTAGCTCTCGTAGACCAGGCTGGCCTCGAACTCACAGAGATCCACCTGCCTCTGCCTCCTGAGTGCTGGGATTAAAGGCATGTGCCACCACCGCCTAACAGTTTTTAAATCAAGCAGAAACAAGAGAATGTCTGGAAGCTTTGAAGGAAGCAAATGTTTCTTACAACACAAATGTTACAATTAGGAATTCAAAATTTATAAATCAGATGTCTTCAGAACTGAAACCTACTCTTTAAAGATATATTTTAAAAAGAGAAAATTGGGGGCCTGTTGACTATATTTGCAACTCTGACTAAATAGATCAGCTGTAACCAGAATACCCACAGAAATTCTCAAATTGCCAACTCAACTTTAAAACATGAGCAGAGGTCTTGAAGAGACACTTCATAAAATATAGAGATGATACGCATGCAAATGTTATTCAGTATGAGTCCTCAGAATTATGCCAATTAAAACATGATGAGGGGCCACTTCTTCTTCTCTGTTTTGATACATTGCAAAACTCTTTTGACACTTCCCTATGGAAATGAAGCATACACACTTTTGATCCAAAAATTAATTCCTCTTTTAGTATCTAAGAAAAATGAAGAGACTTGTTCACAAAAGCATGTGGCTGTTTTGTTTATATAGTCAAAAGTGGAGGCAAATTATATCGCTAGTAACAAGAGAACACAATCATATTTTTACATCATGAAATATATTCAATAATACAAATACAGCAATGTGGATGACTTTCACCACCATTCTCCCTATCTTTACTTTACCAACACTTTTTTTTTTTGGATAATGTTCCCTGAACCTTAGATGGTGTGCGGGTAGTTTTATGTCAACTTAACACAAGCTAAATTAATCTAAGAGGAGGGAATATCAATTAAAAATGCTTCAATAAGATTAGGGAACAGGAAAGCCTATAGGACATTTTCTTAATTAGTAATCAATGGAGGAGGGCCCAGTGGGTGGTGCCATTCCTGAACTGGTGGTCCTGGGTCCTACAAAAAAGCAGGCTGAGCAAGCCATGAGGAGCAAGGCAGTAAGCAGCCCCCCTCCAAGGCTTCTGTATCAGTTCTTGCCTCCAGGTTCCTGCCCTCCCTGTTTAAGTTCCTGTACTGACTTCCTTTGATGCTGAATAGTATAAGCCAAATAAACCCTTTCCTCCCCAACGTGCTTTTTGGTCATGGTGTCTCCTTGTAGCAATAGAAGCCCTAACTAAGAAAATTTGATACAAAGTATAAGATATTGCTGTGAGAGACTGGACGATGTTGTTTTGGGGAAGATTGTGGAAGGACTGTGAAACTTTGTGCAAGAAAAACCATTGAGTGTTCAATGCTTGGTGCGTTCTGTAGGAGCTTGGAAGATAAGACTCTTGAGAGCAACGCAGATAGAAGCCCGGCCTGAGAAGTTTCAAAGGGAAGTTTAAAGACTATTAGGGCCATTTGATATTTTGAATTAAGATTCTGTGGTTCTAGTTAGCTGAGGCTGAAGAATCAGTTGTGATTAGCAGAATCACAACTAAAGCTACTACTACTGAGCTACTAAAGTGAAATCTTTGCTATGCTGGGACACTTGATGTTGGTCGACTGGAGCTGAGAAATTATCAGTGATTAAGAGGATACTAACATCATTTAGGTGAAATCTGGGAAGTGTTTCCTGAGAGTACAGAGAAGCTGTGTCGCAGAGGTGGCCAAAGTTGTACTTCTCACAGACAGCCAAACTTAGTAGTGTTAGAGTTACCCAGATGGTATTGGCTTTGAAAGCATAAAGGGGTCATGGAGAGCAGCTGAGGCTCGGCACTGTGAGAGACCAGGAGAGGCCATTGGTAAAGATGCAGCCTCAGTGACAGTTGAAGTTCAGGATTGAAGGGGTCATGCAGAGAAGTTGAGGCTTGGCACCATGAAGAGAGCACAGGAACAGCTATTGGTGAAAGTGTAGCTCAGTTTCAGCAGAAGACCCCAGCATTTTAGAAATATCAATACCATGGGATGACAGCAGCAGCTATGGAGTGGAGCCAGAGCTTATGAGACAAACAGTGTGTGCTGAAGAGGACAGAGCTGGAGAAGTGACCCAAGCTCTTTGGAGAAGCCCAGAAGATCATGAGTGAGTCCCAGACATTAGACAACCCATTATTTACACTCTTGGTTTTGCTTTGATATGATTGTGATTTTGCCCTGGTTTCTCCCTCTGAAAATAATAAAATATTTAACTTAATTGTATTTTTTTGTAAGGGCCCACAATTTGAGAGACTTTGAACTTTTTTTTGGCTTTTTAAGACAGGGTTTCTCTGTGTAACTAGCTCTTGTAGATCAGGCTGGCCTCAAACTAATAGAGATCTGCTTGCCTCTGCCTCCCAAGTGCTACCATGGGACACCACCACCCAGTGAGACTTTGAACTTTTAAAGAGATTTTGAATTTTTAAAGTGATTCAATATTTTATCTTATGTATTTTTTCTATTTTTTAATTAAAAAATTTTATTAAGCTATACATTTTTCTCCACTCCCCTCCCTTCCTACCCTCTCCCCTTCTGCCTTCGTCCATGACCGCCACACTCCAAATTTACTCAGGAGATCTTGTTTTTTTCACCTTCCTATGTAGATCCATCTCTGCTGTGGGACAATGGTCTTGTACCCTGTCACTTGTATTGTTTTAATAAAATGCTGATTGACCAGTAGCCAGGAAGGAAGTATAGGTGGGGCGACCAGGCAGGAAGTATAGGCGGGATGGCCAGAACAGGAGAATGCTGGAAAGAAAAAAAGACTGAGTCTGCAGTAATCACCCAAATGCAGAGGAAGCAAGATGAGAATGCCTCACTGATAAAAGCTACCAAGCCACGTGGCTGACACAGACAAGAATTATGGGTTAATGTAGGATGTAAGAATTAATAAGAAGCCTGGGCTAATAGGCCAACTAGTTTATGGTTAATGTAGACTTCTGTGTGTTTCTTTGGGACAGAATGGCTGTGGGACCACGTGGAACAGAACCTCTGTCAACATGTCTTTCTTATGGTTATCTTTGTTGTCTAGGTTCTCTGGGGTTGTGAACTCTAGGCTGGTTTTTCTTTGCTTTATGTATAAAAGCCACTTATGAGTGAATATATATTATATTTGTATTTCTGGGTCTGGGTTAGCTCACTCAATATGTTTTTTTCTATATCTATCCGTTTGTCTACAAATTTCAAAATGTCATTATTTTTTACCATTGTGTAGTACACCATTGTGTAAATGTACCACATTTTCTTTATCCATTCTTTGGTTGAAAGGCATTTAGGTTGTTTCCAGGTTCTGGCTATGACAAATAATGCTGCTATGAACATAGTTAAGCATATGTCCTTGTGGTATGATTGAGCATCTTTTGGGTATATACACAAAAGTGATATTGCTGGATCTTGAGGTAGATTGTTTCCTAATTTTCTGAGAAATTGCCATACTGATTTCCAAAGTGGCTACACAAATTTGCACTCCCACCAGCAATGGAGGAGTGTTCCCCTAACCCCACATTCTGTAAAGTATAAGTTGACATCAATATTTTTAATCTTGGCCATTCTTACAGGTGTAAGGTGGAATCTCAGAGTTGTTTTGATTTGCATTTCTCTGATGACTAAGGATATTGAGCATTTCTTTAAGTGTCTTTCAGCCATTTTAGATTCCTCAGTTGAGAGTTCTCTGTTTAGGTCTGTACTCCACTTTTTTTATTGGATTATGTGATCTTTTGGTGTCCAATTTCTTGAGTTCTTTGTATATTTTGGAGATCAGACCTCTGCCTGATGTGGGGTTAGTGAAGATCTTTTCCCAATCTGTAGGCTGCCGTTTTGTCTTGTTGATCATGTCCTTTGCTTTAGAGAAACTTTTCAGTTTCAGCAGGTCCTATTTATTAATTGTTGCTCTCAGTATCTGTGCTACTGGGGTTATATTTAGGAAGTGTTCTCCTGTGCCAATGTGTTCAAGTGTACTTCCCACTTTTTCTTCTATAAGGTTCAGTGTGGCTGGCTTTATGTTGAGGTCTTTGATCCATTTGGACTTGAATTTTATGCATGGTGATAGATTTGAGTCTATTTGCATTCTTCTACATGTTGATATCCAGTTGTGCCAGCACCATTTGTTGAATATGCTTTCTTTTTTCCATTTGATATTTTTTGCTTCTTTGTCAAAAATCAAAGTGTTCATAGGTGTGTGGATTAATAACTGGGTCTTTGATTCGATTCCATTGGTCTACCTGTCTGTTTTTATGCCAATACCAAGCTGTTTTTATTACTGTAGCTCTATACTAGAATTTGAAGTCCAGAATTGTGATGCATCCAGAAGATTTTTTTTTGTTGTTGTTGTTGTTGTAGTACAGGCTTTCCTGGGTTTTCTATTTTTCCATATGAAACTGATTATTATTCTTTCAAGGTCTGTGAAGAATTTTGCTGGGATTTTGATCTGTAGCTTGACACTTTTACTATGTTAATTCTACCTACCCAAGAGCATTGGGAGATCCTTCCATTTTCTTGTGTCTTCTTCAATTTCTTTCTTCAAAGTTTTAAAGTTCTTGTCACACAGGTCTTTTACTTGTTTGGTTAACATTACCCTACAGTATTTTATGCTATTTGTGGCTATTGTGAAGGGTGATGGAGATTCAATATTTTAAAGGAAGCTTTTTTGGTTTTTGAGGTTTTTTTTGATAAAGGGTTTCTCCATATTAGAGCCATGACTGTCCTGGAACTTACTCTGTAGACCAGGCTGACGTCTAAATCACAGAGATCTTCCTGCCTCTGCCTTCTGAGTGCTGGATTTAATGGTGTGCACCACCATGCCCAGCTGGGACTGAACTTTTAATGTGTTTGAATTTGTAAAGACTATGGGACTTTTAAAGTTATGTAGTTTTTAATGTAAGATCTTGCTTGGGAATGAATGAGGAAGGAAAGGTTGTGGCTTAACTGTGATGTGTTTGTGTGTTAAGTTGACAAGAGTCCAAATGGGGTGGAATAATATCTTACCTGGGTCTAGGTCCTTAACTGTCACTATTCTTGGCATCTTGGGTAGCCTGGAATTTCTGAATTCACTATTGCTATTCACTGCAGAGAAGTTTTTTTCTGATTAAGGCTGATTAATACTCCATTGTGTGTATACACCTTATTTTCTTTATTCATTATTCTGTTAAGGGATATCTAGATTGTTTCCAATTTCTGACTGTTATGAATAGAGTAGCAATGAACATGGTTGAGCAAGTGTATCTATGGTAGGATGAAACATCCTTTTGGTATATGCCAAAGAGTGGTATACTTGGATCTGGAGTAGATTAATTCCATCTTCCTAAGGAACTGCCACACTGATTTCCATAGAGACTTACAAGTTTGCACTCCCAGCAGCAATGGATGGGTGTTACTTTACTCCACATTCTCATCAGCATAAATTGTCATTTGTGTTATTAATCTTAGCCATTCTGATGGGTATAAGATGAAGTCTCAAAGTAGTTCCTCTTTGTATTTCCCTAATGACTAAGGATGTTGAACATTTCTTTAACTGTTTCTCAGACATTTGAGTTTCCTGTATTAAGAATCCTCCACTTAGATCTATTCCTCACTTTTTTTCTAGTCTCTTAAAGATTTATTTATTTATAATGTATACAGTGTTCTGCCTGCATGTATGCCTGCATACCAGAAGAGGGCACCAGATCTCTTTATAAATGGTTGTGAACCTCCATGTCGTTGCTGGGAATTGAACTCAGAACCTCTGGAAGAGCAGCCAGTGCTTGTAACCTGTGAACCATCTCTCCAGCCCTGCTCCCCATTTTTAATTGGGTTATTTATTTTCTTGATATTTGTTTTCTTGATTCTTTATATATTTACATTAGTCCTCTAATATTAGGGATATTAGCTCTCTATCAGATATGTAGTTGGTAAAAACCTTTTCCCAAATGTAGGCTTCACTTTTTCTGAATGATGGTGTCCTTTGTCTTACAGAAGCTTTTCAGTTTCATGAGCTCCCATTTATTAATTGTTGATCTTACTGCCTGTGCTATCAGTGTTTTATTCAGAAGGCCCTTTCCTGTGCCAATGAGTTCAAGGTTATTTCTCACTGTCAGATTCAGTGTATGTTGTTTTATGTTGAGGTCTTTGATGCATTTGAAGTTGAGTTTTGTGCAGGGTGATATGTATCTATTTGGATTCTTCTAACATGCAGCTATCTAAGCCCTTAAACATCAAACATATAGCTACAAGATTTGGAGTTTGCCCTGCTGGGTTTTGATCTTGCTTTGGTACAATGATTACTTACTATGCCCCAAATTCCTTTGGGTTGGTTATTTATATTCTGTGATATTATATGTTGAAACTATCTAATATGCTTTTAATGGCACAGGGAGTTACAGTTAAGAGATTGCCTTGAGTCTCAGAAATGACTTTGGGCTTTTAAAGTGTGTTTAGACTGAAAAACTATAGGAACTTTTGAAGTTGGACTAAATGCATTTTGCATCATGATATGACCTTGAGCCTTTAGGACAAGGACCTGGAATGTGGTGGTTGGAATGAGAATGGTCCCCATGCCCTCATATATTTTAATGCTTTATGTCTTAGTGTTTCTCTTGCTGCAATGAAACATCATGACCAAAGCAACTTGGTGAGTAAAACGTTTATTGCAGCTTACACTTCCAGGTAACAGCCCATCGCTGAGGAGAAATCAGAGCAGGAACTCACACAGGACAGGAACCTACAGGCAGGAGCTGATGCAGAGGCCATAGAGTGCTGCTTACTGGCTTGTTCAACATGGCTTTCTTAGTTAGTCTTCATTCAGAACTAGGACCACCAAACCAGGAATGGAACTACCCACAATGGGATGGGCCCTCTCCCAGCAATCTTTAATTAAGAAAATGTCCTACAGGCTTGCCTACAGACCAATCTTTTTTTTTTAGTTGACAAACTTTTATTAACATTAATTCAAATTATTTTAAACATGTTATTATATTATATCCAGAAATAACTAAGAATGATAACATAGCATAGCAATGTGGTTTATTCAAGAAAGTAAGACTGATTTCACACATAGGAACATGACTTGAAATTATGTGAGGAAAGAATGATTTAAATCTTTCAAAAGATAGAGAAAATTATTTAATGAATTTAGATATTTATTTATAATATATACTCACCCATCTACATCTAAAAGAAAAAAGACTCTTGTTGCTTTTATGCTTTTTTAAGAACAATTTTTGTTGTCCTTTACATGGGAAAATATAACACTCCCATGCATGCATAGGACAACTTATAGTGAATAGTTTTCTCCTTTTACTCTGCATTTCCCAGGGATCAAACTAAGGTTATCAGGATTGGCAGCTCCTGCTCCCCCACCCCAGAGTCTTCTCACTGACCTCTTTCTATTTATTAGTTTGTTCATAAGAAATATCAAGTTAAGAGTCTCTCACATAGGTTGATTTTGCAATGCAAGCATCTGTGTCATTTCTACTATTAAGTATGGGTGGAGAGAGACAGAAGCACTAAATGTCAAAGGAAATGAGAGAACATGTGAAAAACATGTCATGAACACCATTGACAACAAAGAGGGAGTAGGCGATCTCCCATGCTCTTGGATTGGCAGGATCAACATAGTAAAAATGGCAATCCTACCAAAGGCAATCTATAGATTCAATGCAATCCCCATCAAAATCCCAACACAATTCATCACAGACCTTGAGAGAACAATAATCAACTTTATATGGAAAAACAAAAAGCCCAGGATAGCCAAAACAATCCTATACAATAAAAGCACTTCCGGAGGCATTACCATCCCTGACTTCAAACTCTATTACAGAGCTACAATAATGAAAACAGCTTGGTATTGGCATAAAATCAGAGACGTTGACCAATGGAATCAAATCAAAGACCCGGATATTAACCCACAAACCTATGAACGCCTCATATTTGACAAAGAAGCTAAAATTATACAATGGAAGAAAGAAAGCATCTTTAACAAATGGTGCTGGCATAACTGGAACCTGTAGAAGAATGAAAATAGATCCTTATCTATCACCATGCACAAAACTCAAGTTCAAATGGATTAAAGACCTCATTATAAATCCGACCACACTGAACCTGATAGAAGAGAAAGTGGGAAGTAGCCTGCAATACATGGGCACAGGAGACCACTTCCTATGTATAACCCCAGTGGCACAGACAATAAGAGCAACAATGAATAAATGGGACCTCCTGAAACTGAGAAGCTTCTTAAAGCAAAGGACACAGTCATTAAGACAAAAAGGCATCCTACTGAATAGGAGAAGATCTTCACCAACTCCACATCAGACAAAGGTCTGATCTCCAAAATATATAAAGAACTCAAGAAACTAGACATTAAAATTCTAAATTACCCAATTAAAAAATGGGGTAATGATGTGAACAGAGAATTCTCAATAGAAGAAGTTCAAATGGCCAAAAGATACTTAAGGTTATGTTCAACTTCCTTAGCGATCAGGGAAATGCAAATCAAAACAACCATCTTACACCTGTCAGAATGGCTAAAATCAAAAACACCAAGGATAGCCTATGCTGAAGAGGATGTGGAGAAAGGGGAACACTCATCCATTGCTGGTGGGAATGCAAACTTGTGCAACCTCTTTGGAAATCAGTGTGGCAGTTTCTCAGGAAATTGGGAATCAACCTACCTCAGGATCCAGCAATACCACTCTTGGGAATATACCCAAGAGATGCCCAATCATACTACAAAAGCATTTGTTCAACTATGTTCATAGCAGCATTATTTGTAATAGCCAGAACCTGGAAACAACCTAGATGCCCCTCAATGAAAGAATGGATAAAGAAAGTGTGGAATATATACACATAAGAATACTACTCAGCGGTAAAAAACAATGACATCTTGAATTTTGCATGCAAGTGGATAGAAATAGAAAACACTATCCTTAATGAGATAACCCAGACCCAAAAAGATGAATATAGTATGTACTCACTCATTAGTGGACTTTAGCCATAAACAAAGGACATTAAGCCTATAGTTCACAACCCTAGAGAAGCCAAATAGCAAGGTGAACCCAAAGAAAAACGTATATAGATCCTCCTGGAAATTGGAAGCAAACAAGATAGCCGGGCAAAAGTTGGGAGCACAGGGGTGGGAGTAAGGGTAGGGGTGGGGTTGGGGGAAGGGGAGATGGGGAAGGAGAAGGGAGAAGGAAGGACTGGGGAGAGCTTGGAGGAGTGGGAGGGTGGAGATGGAGGAAGGGCAGATATTGGAGCAGGGAAGAAGATATCTACATTAAGGGAGCCATTTTAGGGTGGGCAAGGGACTTGGCTCTACAGGGGATCCCAGGTGTCCACGGGGATGTCCCCAGCTAGGTCTTTGGGCAGCAGAGGAGAGGGTGCCTGAACTGGCCTTGTCCCATAGTCACACTGATGAATATCTTGAATATCACCATAGAAATTTCGTCCGATGGATGGAGATAGAGACAGAGACCCACAGCCACATCAGAGCAATGGATTGAGCTCCCAAGGTCCAGTTGAAGAGCAGAAGGAGGGAGAAGATGAGCAAGGAAGTCAGGACCCCGAGGGGTTGGTCCACCCACTGAGACAATGTGCCTGATCTAATGGGAGCTCACTAAATCCAGCTGGACTGGGCCTGAAAGAGCATGTGATCAAACCGGACTCTCTAAATGTGGCTGCCAATGGGGACGGACTGAAAAGCCATCGATAATAGCACTGGGACCTGTCTCTTCTGCATGTATTGGCTTTTTGGGACCCTAGTTTACTTGGATGCCCACCTTCCTAGGCCGGGATAGAGGGTGGAGGGCCTTGGACTTCCCGCAGGGCAGGGTATCCTGCCCTCTCTTAAGGATGGAGGGGGTGCGGGAAGAGGGGAGGAAGTGTAAATTTTTGAATGGAAAAAGAAAAAAAAAGAAAAAAAACTTTGATTGGACATATGAGATATTCGTCTTTTCTATGCCTTATGAAATTTCAGTCTTGGACTTTTGCAAATGTTTTTGAATTATTAGTCATTGCATTGTGAACTTACAGGGGTTATTAATACATGGAGAAAGCAGAATTTGTAAAATGGTAAAATATTATTTCTAGTGTCTAATTAGCAAATATGATTTTAATAACTGAAACTTTTAAAATAAATATGCAAAAAATAAAACCATAATCTCTAACATTTGTAATCTTGAAAATACAAGTAAATATCTATTTCCCTTCCTATACTTAGACCAATGCCATTACCTAAATGGACTCTTGAAACATATTTAATTTAATCATTTGCTAACACTGAGACCCCCTCATGGAAACACCCTCATTCAACATAGGCACACAAAACTGATTAGCAAATACAGATTAAATTAACCCCTGATAATCGTCTACTTCCTACAGACCAATCTTATGGAGACATTTTCCTAATTGAGGTTCCTTCCTCTCAGATGACTTTAGCTTGTGTCAAGTTGACATAAAACTACACAATGTACTTGGTCCTCAGTGGGTGGAATTGTTTGGATAGGATTAAGTGGTATGGCCTTGGAGTAGGTGTGCCACTGGAGGTAGGCATTGAGGTTTCGAAAGCCCATGCCATTCCCAGTTAGCCCTCTCTGCCTCACACCTGTGAATTGAAATGGGCTCTTAGCCACTACTCTAGTGCCTGCATCCAACTGCTATACCCCCACCCCATGATGGTCACAGACACTAACTCTCTAGAACCATGAACCCCAACATACTCTTTCTTTTAAGTGTTTCTTCATCATAACATTTCTTCACAGCAATCGAAAAGTAGCTAAGAGATTCATAGTCTCAAAAAATGTGCTAGACAGAAAATAACAGCAATTTCCCCAAGCAGAAACCAATTAAATTCCATATGTGACTACAATGAAACAGAATCAGAACGCAAAAATAAAAGTTAATAAGAAACAACAGACAGATGTGTTTTGACATCATTGTGTTGGTGATTTCATAGAAATACATTAATCTCCAAACCTTTCAAGGTATGTACATTAAACATTTGCAAATTTTTATGTCTCAATCATATCACAAGAAAGTGGCTTAAAGCAAAAAGCAAAGTATTTAAAACTAATTTCCCCACCCCAGGGTAGGAAGTAAGTGATGGCCTGAATGAATGTGTCCGTGTCAAAAACCAAGGTCTAGGACCTTGGAAGCTGGCAAAGCCTTCCCCAAATGGGGTCAGGCTCAGAAATGGCAAAACTTTCTTCTGGTCTGAGTGCAAATGATGGCAGTGTGTGCAAGGGCAAGCCTAGCAACCGCAGTCTCCTCCCAGATGCTCATGTGGGCCACACACTCTCTGATGGAGCTGCACCAACTGCCCAGTAACACAGAATCCCGGTGTGTTTATTGTGTACATGAGAAGGGAATGGCTAGTCTCTGTTGAAGGTTGTGTTGGATAGCTATGTGTCAGCTTGACGCTAGCTATATATCAAGAGATGGAAGCCTTGATTAGGAAAATGGCTCTATAAGATGGGCTGTAAGCAAACCTGTAGGGCATTTTCTCAGTTAGTGATTGATGGGAGGAGGGTACAGCCCATTGTGGTCCAGGATTCTATATGAAAGCAAGCTGAGTAAGGTTAATTTGTAAATGACATCAGGGCAATTAGTTATCCCATTAAGAAAGAAAGTAAAATTTCTACCATCTTAAAGGCAAAGTCTAAGCTTATTAAAGAACCAAATGTAGAAGTGAGGAATGAACTTAGTGGTGGAATATATAGGCTTAGCACATACAAGGACCTCCATTTAATCCCTCCCACTGCACAGACACTGAAAACAAAAGAAGGAACGTGAGAGGAGGCACCTAATGTAGAATAGACTCACCTGAAGTATTAGAGAAAATCTAGCCATGATCCTGGAATGCACACCTTCAAAAGTCACAAAATGCAAATCCATAGTTTAGGGCAATGCATTGATTATGTCAAAATGAAACCCTCTGTATGACAAAGGACACAATGATCGAATAGGCTGATTATTTACGTGGGAGGATATTTGCAATAACTTGCTTATGATTGAGACAATTAATGCTTATAAGTAAGAAGAAAAACATTACCCAATAAAAACGGCTGCAGAAATAAGATAGAAAATTGAATGAAAATATATAAGAAACAAGCAAGTTTATGAAAAGATTCTTAGCCACAAGTAATTAAAGATATGCAAATTAACACAATTAGAGGCTATTTTGGAAAATATAGTGAAAACTGATGATAATTATAGGAAGCAGTCTCACACATTGACAATTTGACAGTATCTAATTTTTTTAATGAGCATGCCCTTCAATGCAGAATTCTACCCAGAATACTCATCATAAAATAATAGCACAAATATATAAAACTCGCAAGATTTCACTCAGCACTGATTATGACAGCAAAGTGTTGAAAGCACTGACATGCTGCTAATAGTTGAATGAATTACCCATTCATAGGAAAGATGGTTCAGCGAATCGCATAAAAACAAAAGAGCGATGGCAAAGTTTGTCTCTGAGACAGCCTGTGAGGTGAACAGTGTATGTGTGCAGAATAATAGACTGAATCGCATTAGTGACAATCGCATTGTGCCTTGCAGGACAAAGCTTCCCTTCTATCCTGCACATGGGCTCAAACGCATGCAAAGATCTGGAAGAATACCCATCACTGATGCGAGAGGGTGCAGCTGGGGACAGAGCTGAGGCAGCGCAGAGGCCTGATAGAAATGTTTGCTTCCCTGGAGTTGCTGCCTGCGGCCTTCACAGTAACACATCTTCATATTTTTTTAATTATGGAACAATCAGCCAGAGAGCCAACAGATGACTTGGTCCAATGTAACCACCTCACAGCTCACCTTAGTTCTTCCAAACTTTCCCAGGAGTCCTGTCTCCATGCCCAATCATCACATAGTTGTTCTTTTCCTAAACAGTTCCACCAGCTGGGGATCAAGGATCTAAACATAGGAGCCTCTGGGGGCCGTACTCATTCAAACCATCACACCAACTGAGCCATCCTCCCAGGCCCCAACCAGAAGTTTGTCCTTGTTAATACTGGAGCAACAATTCCAAAACTCCCATGTTAGCGAAATGTTAAGGATTGCCTAAGAAAAGGATTAAATCATGAAATGAATTTTGGAACTGTTTTATTTTCTATCAATAACATGCATTTGGCATAGAAAATATTTGAGATATTTTACAGCAAACCAAACTATTTGACTTGTGATAATCTAAACTTAACTGATCTCAAATCTCTTTCTCTTTTTTAAGTGGACAGACTAAGTAAAGAATGATTTGTAAGTTATTTTCCTCATTAAATACCCAATGAAAACAATTTATGATCAAATGCCTGATAACAGCAATTTAAAGCAGGAAGGACTTATTTTGGCTTATACTCTGAAGGGATTCAGTTCATCATGGCAGGGAAGGCAAGATAGCTGACTCCACTGTGTCCACACTCAGGAAACAGAGATGAACGCTGGTACTCTGTCTGTTTTCTCTCTTTTATCCAGTTCAGGACTCTACTCCATGGAATGGTGCTGGCCACATTTGTGATGGTCTTTCTATCTGAGTTAGCCCAATAAAGACCCTCCTTCATTGATGCATCCAAAGGTGTGTATCCTAAATGATAATACTTGTTTGTGGCTAAGGTTTCAACATAAAAGCCAACATGGGACACTACATATTCAAGCTGTACCAACTCCTCTTCTTGAGTTTTGTTAAAGAATGGCAGTTTGGACAGTTTTTCACATTCTTGTTCTTGCTGACTGCATATATGTGACATTACCCACAGGTTCTCCTGTCCTTTGTGTTTTCCACAAATTGGTCAGATCTATAGACTGACCAGATTCACGCTGGGCTTGCTTCCCCTAGAACTGCTTTATGATTGACGTGGACTGCTGACACCAGAAGAAATACATCTGCTACCTGGCTCTTTTTACATTCGCTTAGTCATCAATTCTAGATCTATGAATTCACTGTGGATCATAAAATGCTAAGAATCTGGTTCTATCACTTTAACCTTTGTCATGAGAGAAAAATCTTGGCAATTTGGGTTTTTTTTGTCTTTGTGCTAAGATTTATTAAACATTCTGATTATCTTAAGCCTGTTATTGTAACAGGTTTTTAGAAATAATAGCCTCATGTTCCTGCTTTTTTATGAGTTTGTTTATGGTATTTAAATTTGACAGTTTGGTTAAATATAAAATTCATGGCTCACATTTTATATCCTGTGTCTTCCAGTATTCAGTCTTAATATGGAAGCTCTGATACAACCTAATATATTTTTCCTCATAAATAATTTTATATATTTATTTAGATGCCCAAAGTATTCCTTTTTTTAAAAAAAAGAACCCTTTATTAGTGTAGATTAATTATGGATTTCTTTTAAGAGAAGAATTTCTTTTCATTTTGCTTAAAATACTATAGTTTTAGAGCTGAGGTTAGTAAAGTGCTAACTACAAGCACAAAGACCTGAGTTCAGTTCCCTAGGACCCATATAAAAAGTTGGGCATGATAGCACATATCTGTCCTCCTAGCGCTGGGGCGTTGGAGACAGGAGACAGGTACATCCTTTAGGCTTACCGGCGACCAGCCTAATCTCATCCGTGAGGCCTAGGCTGATGAGAGATCACGTGTCAAAAACCCAGATGGATAGCACCTGAGGAATAATACCTGAGGTAGATCTTGGGCCTCCATACACATGGGCACATACATGTGCACCTGAATACACACACCCATGCACACACACACACACACACACACACACACACACAATTTTAAAATTATATAGTTAAAAACTTTTCTCTATATTGATCATTCTGAATTAGTTTTCTTAGGTATAGAAAGTTCCTTTTAATGTAGATTTAAGTACTTTTTTTCTCAGAAAGGTTTTTCTTGTGGTAGTTTACAGGATTTGCTATATTCTGTTATGTGTATTTTCTTGTTTAAAAAAAAAGATAATAGATTTCAGCACATTCGGTGGAATGATAATATAATGTATGCCTGAATTTGCAGTCCTGTGTATTCTACCTGGGAATCCCTTCAGAATCTGTGAGCCTCCAAGTGCGTATTTCTACATTTGTATATAAAATTTATTTCCTTTACTTATCTGTTATTATTATTATTATTATTATTTCTTTTTATCATTTAAAATACTTTTCATTTTTTAAGATTTAGATATACTATATATACAGAAGAATAGTTAAATCTTAAGTGAACAGCTCAATAAGTTTGGGAAAATGTATTTAGATGATTAATCAACATTATTATGAAGATACAGACTATGTGGTCATGACCAAGACCTGGTAAGAAATCCTGTGCCTGCCCTGCCTCACTCTAATCCCCCACCATGGAACCTCTTGTTCCAGCAGGTGCCATTGCTACTGGATCTGGGAAGAGGGGGAAGAGATCCCTCCACGCCCGCATCAGATCCTTGTTCCCTCAACCTCTAGACCCCTATACACCAACTGTTGCAAGTAATTACTGTAGCTTCAGACTGGATCTAGTAAGAGAACCTGCCCCAACATCAGACTGGCCTCAACCCTCCTGGCCCTGGACCCACATGCCCCAGCCACTCCATGTGGTGGCTCTAACCGCTTCTTGTAATCACTGCAGCCTTGGACCCAGGAAGAGACCCAAGCCCCTCAGCTCCGCCTCTTCAGGCTGTCTAGCCTGCCACCCTACTTTTGGATTCCATCCAGACAGACTAAATAATTCAGGAGGTGGTGGTGCATGCCTTTAATCCCAGCACTTGGGAGGCAGAGGCAGCTCTGTGAGTTGGAGGGCAGCCTGATCTACAGATTGAGTTCCAGGATAGTCAGGGTTACACAGAAAAACCTGTCTCAACAGAGACCCACATTCACATCAGAGCAATGGATTAAGCCCCCAAGGTGCAGTTGAAGAGCAGAAGGTGGGAGAAGATGAGTAAGGAAGTTAGGACCGTGAGGGGCTGGTCCACCTACTGAGACAGTGTTCCTGAACTAATGGGAGCGCACCAATCCAGCTGGACTGGGACTGAATGAGCATATGATCAAACCAGACTCTCTGAATGTGGCGGCGAATGGGGGCAGACAGAGAAGCCATCAACAATGACACCAGGACCTATCTCTTCTGCATGTATTATCTTTTTGGGAACCGAGTCTTTTTGGATGCACTCCTTCCTAGGCCGGGAGGGAGGGGGGGTGGGCCTTGGACTTCCAACAGGGCAGGGCACCATGCCCTCTTTCAAGGAAGAAGGGGGAGGGAGGAGGGGTTGGGGGGTAGCAGGAGGGGACCGGGAGAAGGGAAAGAAATGTAAAAATTTTATTTCTTTAATTATGTTTTTGAATGGAAAAAATAAAACAAACAAACAAAAAAAGAAAAACCTGTCTCAAACAAACAAAGAACTGATGGGCCAAATATATGGGTTCAAGATACTCTAACTCCAGATGCCCAAGTCCCATCACAAGAGTACAAATGGTAAAGAAAAAAAGATAATATATCCCACCCAAATTACCAGGTAGTAACAGACCTGAGGAAGAACAACTTAAATGAAATTCAAGATACAGAATTAAAAAAAAAAACAATTATAAACATGTTCAGTGAGTTCAATGAATTCAAAGGGAACAAAGATAAACACCTGAATGAAAAAGAAGGCATGAATAAGCCAAAGTCCAATAAAATACACATGACTAAAATAAGGAAGATAACTCACGATATGGAAATTAAATTCAATAAAGAGATAGAAACACTGAAGAAAGCCCAAAAGGAAATGAAAGCGTAAATGAAAAGACACAGAGTCTAATAAAAAGCTCAATGAAAAGCCTCAACGGCAGAATGGAGTGTGGAACAGACAGAATTGGATAACCAATCAAATAAAATGATACGTTTTCTAACATGAATTGTTCCGGCTAGTTTTATATCAACTTGACACAAGCCAGAGTCTTCAGAGGAAGGGATCCTCAACTGAGAAAATGCCTCCCTAAAACTGGCTGTAGGCAAGCCTGTAGGGCATATCTGTAGTGACTGATGTGGGAGCTCACTGTGCAGGGGACCAACCCTGAGCTGATGGTCCTAGGTTCTGTAATAGAGCAGGCTGAGCAAGTCATGGGGAGCAAGTCAGCACTCCTCCATGGCCTCTGCATCAGCTCTTGCCTCCAAGTTCCTGCCCTGAGTTCCTTTGATGATGAACTGTGACAATGGAGTGTAAGCCAAATAAACCCTTTCCTCCCCAGGTTGCTTTGGTCATGTGTTTAATCACAGCAATAATAACTATAACTATGACAGAAGTTGGTTCAAGGATAGTGGGGTATTGTTGTGAAAGACCTGATAATATTGTTTTGGAGAGAACTGCGGAAGATCTTTGGAACTCTGGGCTGGAAAAGACATTGAGTGTTGAGAGCTCAGTGGGCTGTTTTATAGGAGAGTGGGAAATAATATGCAGGGCAGTGCAGAGAATGGAGGCCTGGCTGGTGAAGTTTCAGAGGAAGCTTAAAGACTCTATCAGGGCCATTTGCTATTTTGAATTCTGTGGTTCTTGTCAGCTGGGACCAAACAGTTGGCTATGATTAACAAGAGACTATCAATACTGAAGGGAAACCTTTGCATTACTGAGACAATTGATGCTGGCCAGCTGGAGCTGAGAAATTAGTGGTGTTTGAGAAGAGACCAGCATCACTGAGCTGTGTTTCCTGAGAGGACACAGAAGCTGTGTTCCAGAGGTGGCCAAGGTTGGACCTTGTGCTGGCAGCTGAACTTGGTAGTGTAAGAGGCACCCATGTGGTGCTGGCTTTGAGAGGCTGAGGGAGTCACGGAGGGCAACTGAAGTTTAGCACTGAGAGAGGTCAGGGGAGGCCATTGGTGAAGGTGAAGCTTCAGTGGCAGTTGAAGGGACTTTCGGGGTCATACAAAGAAGTTGAGGCCTGGCACCATGAGGAGAGTCCAAGAGAGGCTATAGGTGAAAGTACAGCCCAATTGCAGCAGAAGACCCCAGCATTTTGGAGATGCCAGTACCATGGGATGACCACCAAAGACAGCAACAGTGGACACTGGAACCTGCCTGAGCCTAGGAAACAAGCTCTGTGTGTGCTGCAGGGAGTGGAGATGGAGAAATGCCCCAAGCCTTTTGTAAGAACCCAGAAGATTGTGAGTGAATCCCAGTTACTGGACATTGAATTATTTATACTGTTGGAGTTTAGTTTTGCTTAGTTCTGATTGTGAGTATGCCCTGGTTCTTTCCTCTTGAAGAAAGGAAATACCTAATTTATTTTTTGTTTTACAGGAGCCCACAGTTGAAAAGCTTTAAACTTGAGAGAGAGATTTTGGAGTTTTACAAACACAGGATTTTAAAAGAGACTGGGTATTTTTTGAAAGGGACAGTTTTAAAGTGTTAGAATTTTTAAGCTTGTGGTACTTTTTAAGTTTGTAAAATATTTTATATTGTGATGTCTTTATTAATGTGTGATCTTGAGGATGAACAAGAAAGGACAAGTTGTAGCTTAACAGTGATGTGTTCGTGTGTCCAGTTGACAAAGGATCAGTTGTGTTGGCTAGATTTATGTCAACTTGACACAGCTATAGTCATCAGAGAGGAGAAGGCTCGATTTAGAAAATGTCTCATAGGATGGTGCTGTAAGGCATTTTCTTAGCTAGTGATTGATGCTGGAGGACCCAGTTCATTGTGGGTGGAGTCAACCTTAGGCTGGTGGTCCTAAATTCTATTAAAAAAAAAAGCAGACTGAGTAAGCATGGGGAGCAAGTCAATAAGTGGAACTCCTCCATGGTCTCTATATCAGCTCTTGCCTCCAGGTTCCTGCCCTGTTTGAGTTTCTCTCCTGATTTCCTTCAGTGATGAACAGTGATGGGAAAGTGTAAGCCACATAAACCCTCTCCTCCCCAAGTTGCTTTAGTCATAGTGTTTCATTGCAGCAATAGCTACCCTAACTAGTACACTCAACAAAATGAATACATAGGAACTGGAAGAGACTAAATATATTGATTACGCACATATGAGATGAAGAATTCTAGGCCAGAGACATAGAAAATATTTTCAATAAAATCATTGAAGAAAATTCCCAAATCTAGAGAGAGACAAATGCCCATCCAAGTTTAAAAGACTTACAGAATGAAAACACAAAAGAAAACCCCAAAAGAAATGTCTCATGACATGTTATAGCTAAAACACTTAAAACACAAACAAAAAAAAACAGACTATTAAAAGCTGCAAGAGAAAAAAGCCAAGTCACATATGAAGGTCAGTTAATTAGCATGTTCACTGATTATTTGATAAAAACTTTTAAAGGGTTTAGAAAAATACATTCCAAGTTCTGAAATATCTCAACTGCCAACCTAACTTATTATACCTGTTAAACTATTTATTCTAAATTGAAGAATGAACAAAAACTGCCAATAACAATAACAGACTAAAGAAATATATGATCAGCAAGCCAGCTATACAGAGGATACTGGAAGGAATGCTTCAGAATAGAGAAGGAAACATCTCCAAGAGGCCACAGAGGAAAAATTAGCAATACCAGGACAGTTAACAAAAAGAAGTCTAAGAAAACACCACCATAAACAGCAACAAAACTGTAAAAATCAAACAACATTTTTCAGTAATAAAACTCAGAATATTTATAGTCCTAGTTCCCAATAAAAAGACATACACTGCCAGATTCTATTAGAAAACAGGGTTCAGATTTTTGCTGCCTCCAAGAAAGATGCTTCAGCATCTGTTGGGGGAAGGACACTTGTTCACCCTGGCTACCCAGAGCCAAAATAACCACACAGAAACTATTAATTAAATCATTGCTTGGCCCATTAGCTCTAGCTTCTTATTGGCTAACTCTTAAATCTTAATTTAACCATTTCTATTAATCTGTGTATCGCCATGTGGCTGTGGCTTACCGGGTAAAATTCCCAGCTTCTGTCTCCAGTGGCTCCATGGCGTCTCTCTAATTCCACCCTTCTTTCTCCCAGCATTCAGTTCAGTCTTACCTACCTAAGTTCTGCCCTATCAACAGACCAAGGCAGTTTCTTTATTCATTAATGGTAATCACAGCACATAGAAGGGACTCCCATATCAAGCATCCAAAATAGTTACCAAGTTAGGATAAAGGGTGGGAAAAAGTATTCCAAGCTAATAGAAGTAAGAAAAAAGTAGGCCTCGCTGTTCCAATACCTGACAAAACAAACCAAATCAGAACTACTTATCAGAGACAGAAAAGATCACATCATACTCATTAAGGGAGGAGTACATCAGGAGACTGTTGCAATTATGAACACACAACAAACACATCACTGTACCCAATTTCATAAGACAAATCCTTTTTAATGTGAAGCCACAGGTTAATATCAATAGAGCAATAGCGGGTATTTCAGTACCCTGCACTCACCAATAGATGTAAGTCATTTAACTCCGACGTTTCTCTATTATTTTATCTGGCATTTTCTGGGAAGCTTGGCCCACCTGAGTTCAATCTCCTGGACCTACATGATGAAGGGAAACAATTCCTGCAAGTTGTCCTCTGATCTCCTTCCATGTGGAGTGGAATGTACACACCCACACATGAACACATACACATAAATTAAATAAATATAATAAAATACTCTTTAAATTACATCAGAAATCAAATGAACTAAATAGACATCTACAGAATCCCCAGTCCAAACAACACAGGATACACCTTCTCTTCAATAAACCATGGGGTTTTCCCCCAAAATATATAACACAATAGGACACAAAGCAATTCTCAATAAATATTGGAAAAATCAAAGAATTTTATGTATTCTAACGGACCAGGACTGAATGAGGCTAGACGTCAAAAGGAAACCACAGGAAACACAAATCCATGGAAATTAAATAACTGTTGAACAATGAATGGGTCACTAAAGAAACTAAAAGGGAAATTTAAAAGTTCCTAGAATTTTGGATTCACTGCAGAATTGAATGAAAATGAAACACAAGCTACCAAATACATAGGATACAATGAATACAGAAGGAAGTCTAAATCACTGCCTCTCCCTATTGTCAGAAAGTCTCTAAAGCAACACAGGCTCTTGCCATTGCTTTTCGTTACCCACCATAACTACACAGTTAGATCCTGTTGATGAAAAAACCATACTCTTTGGGAGTATGACAGAACAATCAACCACAAACCAACCAAGATCTGCCATCCAGATCTCATGCTGCCAGAAGGTGCATGACAGCATGAGATCTAGACCTTGGCAGACACAAGTGGTCTTACCCACAGGTGCACCCTACATACAACAATACTGACCTATCAAACAAGATGTCACCACTGATAGAATAGTGGCACGACTGTTATGGAATAACTAACTGATTTCAACATGCATTTGAGGACCACTCCAAAAGAGAGTATTTCATATCTAGTGCTATAATCTTGGTCAAAAGTCCATGGCTGGGGAGGACATAGGCCATAGGGTAGAAAACGCTATGGTCATTTTGCCAAATTGTCTTCTATGTATGATGATTTTAGCCTTTATCAGAGAAGCTTGTTTATTGCAGTAGGTAGCAGTCAACATAACCAGTCATAGTAATAAGAATAAGACATCGTGGCGAGAGTCTACGACCTCCCAGGAACTAGGCCAGAGCCAGGACCTCTGCCAGCCTGGGCGTGAGTGAACCTGGGTCCTCCGAGGGAATAGGTAGGAACCAGAGATCTCGGCGGGCCAGGCACAAGTCTGGGACCTCAGAGAGAGTAGACCTGAGCCAGGTCCTCTGTGTGTTCAGGCATTGGTTTGGGACATCAAAGGGAATAGGCAGGAACCTGGAACCCCTGCGGGTCCCAGCACAAGTCTGAGACCTCTGAGGAAGTAAGCAGGTTCTCTGTGTGTTCCGGCGCACCCGAGCCTAGAACCTCCCAGGCAGTAGACCAGAACCAGAAACCTTTCCAGGTCAAACGCCAACCCAGGGACTTCTGCAGGAGGGAACCCAGACTAGAATTTACAGATACAGGTCAAAGCCTGTAACCTAATCTAAAATTGCCCTGGGGCAAGCAACTCCACCTTGGGCAACAAATTCCACAGGACAGAGAGAGCTGGAAGAAACAAGCTCCACTGGGAGCAGAAACCAGGAGCAAATCCAGCCCTGGGAGCCAACCCAGTCCTGGGACACTAGCAGACCAGGATTGAGCCAACGACCTGACTCAGAGTCTGCAATCTCCACTGGAACTGGGGTGGGACTGAACCAGTTACCTAAGACACAGAGAGAACAAGCTCCACCAGGAGCAGAAGCCAGGAGCAAACCCAGTCCCGGGACACGAACGGATCAGGATTGACCCAGCAACCAGATCCAGAGTCAGTAAATTGCCATCAGATCAGGTCTAACTGCAATCCAGGGACTTCTGCAGGAGGAGATCCAGACCAAGATTTACAGAAACAGATCAAAGCCAGCAGCCTAGGCCAAAGTAGCCTGAGACAGCAAACTCCAAGGGAGCAGACCAAAGCAAAGGAGCACTGAGCTACCTCCAGGAACAGAAATAACCAATGGGGTAACTAGAACTGTAACACTGACTGTACCACGAGGAAAACCATATTAGCTTTGGATTCACTGGCACCTAGAAGATTATTCAACTAAATTTCAGAGCTCCCCAATCACACCTATTAGAGGAAAAGATGACTAGAAAAGGTAAGATCACAAGCTACACCACAAAGAGCAACACAATACCAGTAAAACCTAAAGACCCTACAAAAGCAAGACCTGAACAAAAATATGGATGAACCAGAAGAAAATGATCTAAAAAATAGCCTCAAGAGAATGTTTGAAATTCTTAAAGATGAAATGAGAAATTACCTTAAAGAAATGGAGGAAAAAATCAAACAAAAAATTGGAAGATATCAGCAAATCACTTAAAGAAAACCAAGAAAAAGATCTCAAACATATAAAAGAAACTATTCAGGACTTGAAAACTGAGATAGAAAAAATAAAGATAACACAAGCCAAAGGAATTATAGAAACAGAAATCATGAGAAAAGATCAGGAACCACAAATACAAGCATGAACAACAAAACACAAGAATGGAAGAGAGAATCTCAAGTGCAGAAGATACAACAGAGGAAATAGACTCATCAGTTAAAGAAAACATTAAATCTAACAAAAGCTTAAACCAAAATATCCAGGAAATATGGGACACCATAAAAAGGCCAAATCTTAGAATAATAAATATAGAAGAAGGAGAAGAAATTCAACTCAAAGGAACAGAAAATTTATTTAACAAAATCATAGAAGAAAACTTTCCCTACCTAAGATATGCCTATGAAGATACAAGACACTTACAGAGCACCAAATAGACTGGATCCAAGAAAAAGTCCTCTCACCACATAATAATCAAAACACTAAAAATACAGAGTAAAGAGAGAATATTAAGAGCTGCAAAGGAAAAAGGACAAGTAACATATAAAGGTAGACCTATCAAATTACACCTGACTTCTCAGTGGAGACAATGAAAGCCAGAAGGTCATGGTCAAGCATTATGCAGACATTAAGAGACCACGGATGCCAGCCCAGACTACTATATCAAGCAAAAGTGTCAATCACCATACAAGGACAAAACAAGATATTCCATGACAAATCTAGATTTCACCAATACCTAGCCACAAACCCAGCCCTACACAAAATACTAGAAGGAAAACTCCAACTCAAGGAAGATGGCTAAACCAACAAAAACACACACAATTGATGATCTCATTACAGCAAATCCCGAAGTAGAAAAAACGCACAAATTAACATCAACAATGATGAAAACTAAATTAACAGGAGATAGCAACCACTGGTCATTAATATTCCTTAATGTAAATGGACTCAACTCACCCATAAAAAGGCACAGGCTAACAGATTAGATACAAAAACAGAACCCATCCCTCTTCTGCATACAAGAAACGCATCTCAACCTCAAAGAGAGACATCATCTCAGAGTAAAAGGTTGGGAAAAAAATATACCAATCAACTGGGCCTAAGAAACAAGCGGGTGTAGCTATCCTAATTTCTAACAAAATAGACTTCAAGCTAAAATCAGTCAAAAGAGACAAAGAAGGACATTTCATATTAGTCACAGGAAAAATCCATCAAGAGGAAATTTCAATATTGAACATCTATGCCCCAAATACAAGGGCACCCTCATATGTCAAAGAAACACTTCTAAAGCTTAAATCATATATTAAACCACACACACTAATAGTGGGAGACTTCAACACTCCCCTCTTACCACTGGACAGGTCAATCAGACAAAAAATGAACAGAGAAATAAGAGAACTAACAGATGTTATGACTCAAATGGATTTAATAGACATCTATAGAATATTCCATCCAAACAGAAAAGAATATACCTTCTTCTCTGCACCTCATGGAACCTTCTCAAAAATTGACCACATACTCGGTAACAAAACAAGCCTCAACAAATATAAAAAATAGGAATAACCCAATGTACCTTATCAGATCACCATGCTTTAAAACTAGAAGTCAACAGCAATACCAGTTCCAGAAAATCCACAAACACATGGAAATTAAACCTGAATCATCAATGGGTCAAGGAAGAAATAAAAGGGGAAATTAGAGACTTCCTAAAATTCAATGAAAATGACTACACAACATACCCAAATTTATGGGACACAATGAAAGCAGTGTTAAGAGGCAAGTTCATAGCACTAAATGCCTACATAAAGAAGCTGGGGGAAATCCCACACTAGTGAATTAACTAGTGAACATTTGAAAACTTTAGAACAAAAAGAAGAAAACTGACCAAAGAGAACTAGACAGCAGGCAATAATCAAATTGAGAGCTGAAATTAACAAAATAGAAACAAAGAAACCAATACAAAGAAACAATGAGACAAAGAGTTGGTTCTTCGAGAAAATCAACAAAATAGACAAACCTTTATCCAAACTAACCAAAAGGCATAGAGAGAATATCCAAATAAACAAAATCAGAAATGAAAAGGGGGAAATAACAACAGACATGGAGGAAATACAGAGGATCATCAGGTCATATTTTTGAAAACCTGTACTCCACAAAATTGGAAAACATAAAAGAAATGGACAACTTTCTGGATAAATATCACTTACCAAAATTAAATCAAGACCAGATAAACAAATTAAACAGACCTATTATTGCTGAAGAAATAGAAACAGTCATCACAAGTCTCCCAACCAGAAAAAGCCCAGGACCAGATGGTTTCAGCTCAGAATTCTACAAAACTTTCAAAGAGGAATGAATACCAATACTCCTTAAATTATTCCACACAATAGAAACAGAGTGAATATTGCCAAACACTTTTTATGAGGCTACAATTACCCTGATACCCAAACCACAGAAAGACAATACTAAAAAATAAAATTACAGACCAATCTCACTCATGAACATTGATGCAAAAATACTAAATAAAATACTAGCAAATCGAATCCAAGAACATATCAGAACCATCATCCACCATGACCAAGTCGGCTTCATCCCAGAGATGCAGGGATGGTTCAACATACAAAAATCTGTCAAAGTAATCCACCATATAAACAAGTTGAAAAATAAAAACCATTTGATCATTTCATTAGATGCCAAAAAAGCATTTGACAAAATACAACATCCCTTCATGATAAAGGTCTTGGAGAGAGCAGGGATACAAAGAACATACGTAAACATAATTAAGGCAATATACAGCAAGCCAACAGCCAACATAAAACTAAATGGAGAGAAACTCCCAGCGATTCCACTGAAATCAGAAACAAGACAAGGTTGTCCACTCTCTCCATACCTATTCAATATAGTTCTTGAGGTGCTGGCTAGAGCAATAAAACAGCAAAGGGAGATCAAGGGGATACAAATTGTAAAAGAAGGAGTCAAACTCTCACTGTTTGCTGATGATATGATAGTTTATAAGTGATCCCAAAAATTCTACCAAGGAACTTCTAGAACTCATAACACTTTCAGCAATATAGCAGGATACAAGATTAACTCAAAAACATCAGTAGCCCTCCTGTACACAGATGATAAAAGGGCTAAGGAAGAAATCAGAGAATCAACACCCTTCACAACAGCCACAAATAGCATAAAATATCTCTGAGTAACTCTAACCAAACAAGTGGAAGACTTGTATGACAAGAACTTTAAATCTTTGAAGAAAGAAATTGAAGAAGACACCAGAAAGTAGAAAGACCTCCCATGCTCTTGGGTAGGTAGAATTAATATAGTAAAAATAGCAATCTTACCGAAAGCAATCTACAGATTCAACAGAATGCCCGTCAAAATCCCAGCAAAATTCTTCGAAGACCTCAAAAGAACGGTACTCAACTTCATTTGGAAAAGCAAAAACCCAGGATAGCCAAAACAATTCTGGGCAATAAAAGAACTTCTAGAGGCGACACAATCCCTGACTTCAAACTCTACTACAGAGCTACAGTAGTAGAAAATAGCCTGGTATTGGCATAAGAACAGAAAGGAGGACCAATGGAACCGAAAAGAAGACCCAGATATCAATCCACACATCTTTGAACACCTGGTCTTTGATAAAGAAGCAAAAAATATCAAATGCAAAAAAGAAAGCATATTTAACAAGTGGTGATGGCATAACTGGATATCAACATGTAGAAGAATGAAAATATACCCATATCTATCACCTTGCACATAACTCAAGTCCAAATGGACCAAAGACCTCAACATAAAGCCAGCCACACTGAACCTTACAAAAGAAAAAGTAGGAAGTACACTTGAACACATTGGCACAGGAAGCCACTTCCTAAACAGAACCCCAGCAGTACAGACACTGAGAGAAACAATTAATAAATGGGACCTTCTGAAACTGAAAAGCTTCTGTAAAGCAAAGGACACGGTCAACAGGACAAAATGACAGCCTACAGAATGGGAAAAGATCTTCACTAACCCCACATCAGACAGAGGTCTGATCTCCAAAGTATACAAAGAACTCAAGAAATTGGACACAAAAAGATCACATAATCGAATAAAAAATGGAGTACAGACCTAAACAGAGAACTCTCAACAGAGGACTCTAAAATGGCTGAAACACTTAAGGAAATATTCAACATCCTTAGTCATCAGAGAAATGCAAATCAAAACAACTCTAAGATTCCATTTTACACCTGATGACAACATATGCTGGAGAGGTTGTGGGGTAAAGGGAACACTTCTGCATTGCGGGTGGGAATGAAAACTGGTACAACCCCTTTGGATGTCAGTGTGGTGATTTCTCAGAAAATTAGGAAACAACCTTCCTCAAGACCCAATAATACCACTTTTAGGTATATATCCAAAGGATGCTCAATCGTGCCAAAAGGACATGTGCTCAACTATGTTCATAGCAGCTTTGTTTGTGATAGCCAGAACCTGAAAACCACCTAAATGCCCCTTGATTGAAGAATGGATAAAAAAAAAATGTGGCACATTTACACAATGGAGTACTACACAGCAGAAAAAAATAACGACAGCTTGAATTATGCAGGAAAATGGATGGAACTAGAAAACAGTATTTTGAGTGAGGTAACCCAGACACAGAAAGACAATTATCACATGTACTCACTCATAGGTGGTTTTTAAACATAAAGCAAAGAAAACCAGCCTACAAACCACAATCCCAGAGAACTTAGACAACAATACAGACACTAAGAGGGACTTACATAGATATAATCTATGTGGGAAGTAGAAAGTATAAAAAGACAAGATCTCCTGAGTAAATTGGGAGCATGGGGACTTTGGGGTAGGGTTGAAAGAGGGAAGGGAGAGGCAGGGAGGGGAGCAGAGAAAAATGTAGAGATCAATAAATATCATGGAAAAAAAATTTTAAAAAAAAGAAAAAAGAATAAGACATTGTGAAAGTTCATGTTCATCCCTAAATGGAACATCTTTATCAGTCATCCAAGACTTACAGAACACTGAGGAAGAGGAAGTAGAAAGAAAGTAAGAGCTGAGGGATGGAGAGGAGCTATGTGAATAATGCTGTCTTCCATACATACCTTGGCTCTTACACTCAAAGCAGTTACTGTAATACACAGGAGAGGTGGTTGTCTGTGTGACATTAGAGATATAGAAGGTGTTCTCCAGTCCTCACTCCACGCCAAGCATATACTGGCAGTTGATTGTTGCAGAGACAGGGAGAGCTCTTGTTGGGGGCTGTGGACCCCCAGACCCTGGATTTTCTGTGAGCATTCTTGGCGTTACCTGTGTCTGTCCGTGTGTGTGTGTGTGTGTGTTTCAATCTCCAGTCCCTTGCCCAACTCATGAACCATACCATAGCTCATAGCGTGTAAAGCAGGCATCACATTGCAAATGGAGGCCCCCAGCAAGATCAGGAACAAGGCATCCCTGAGAGATTACCTTCAGGAATGGTGAGGGTGAATTGAAGATGGGTATGTGTATGTGGTTTTCTCATCCCCAGACTCTTGCCTGATAGAGATTCCATGTGGTACAGGCACCAAAGGAGGCTGAGATCGGGAACTAGAGACTCTCTGAGGCACGCCTTCCAGAAGACTGGCCATCAGGAAAGTAATAAAGAAGAGGCGGGAGGGTGAATTGAAGGCCTCAAAAAAGATGGAATGTGCACAAAGAATCTGTATTGAGAGACATTTGATTCTGAAGACTGAAGACCAGTTGAACTTAGTGGATTATCAAAACAAAAGAAGGCATGAAGTTGAGAAAAGCCATGTTAGAGGGGAGATGAAATGGGGGGGGAGGATATGGTGATATTTAATTCTATACATGGATGAAATTCTTTGAGAATAAAAAATAATAAAGAAGCAAGCCAAAAACAAAAACAAAAACAAAACAAAACAAAAAAAAACTGTCAAGCAGAAATTCCAGGGCATTTTGTCAGTGAGCAACTCCCCCTGGGATTCTAGGAGTATAGTAATGTAGCTGGGCTCCTGAATGCCAGCCAATTAAGACACCCTCCAAGAGCAGATTACTTGTCCGTTATGATCAGATTCCCATTGGTGTGCAGTGAAAAGCAGCTCCTTCCTCCTTGATGCTGAAAGCCGATTGGCTGCCCTACTACCTGCCTCTGTGTGTGTCTGTGTGTGTGTGTGTGTGTGTGTGTGTGTGTGTGTGAGAGAGAGAGAGAGAGAGAGAGAGAGAGAGAGAGAGAGAGCGCACTGCAGCTCACGATCCTATAAATATCCAGTGAGTTTGCAACAGAATTCATTGCACCTTTGCTCTGCACGTAAGATCAGCACAACCAATGACTTCTCCAGTATGTGTCTCGGCTCATGGGACAGGTTAGTAAATGTTCTGTTCTGTGTAATAGCTGACACTGCATCTGGGTATCCTAGAGATTAGCACTTCCTAACCGCTTATTCAGGCCATACCTGGACTCTGCACATAGAGGTAGCAGAGCTAGACTCTAAAATCCCTCCACTTGCTGTTTCCCCTATTGACGTTCTGTCTCTGCTATCCCAACTCTGTCTGCTTAGATTCTTTCTTCTCTGTGTCTCCCCTTTGTGTTGCCACCTGGTGTTCTGTCTACTCACCTGGCCTGGCTCTGGTGTCTGTGTGTCACTGTTAGGATGAATCTCCCTTTGAAATTGACCTGTCTATGTGGAAAGAACATGAAAAGACCTGTCTTCTCAGAGCCAGAGAACTGGGGTGGGTCATTCCAAACTTCTGGCTCAGGAAGTTGGCTCTGCATCAAACTATCAAAAAGTCCCATTATGCTTATGCAGACATCTTAGCCTGTCTCCTATTTGACTGCTCATTTTTTTCCTATAGTCTTTATTTCTATTATTCTAGCTCTTCCTGCCTCCTATATCCCTCATCATCTTGACATTTCACTATTTTCCAATCATCTTTCTGCAGCAGTAGCAGAAAGGGTGTTGTCCTACCTCTATCTGTTTAAATATTTTATTATTAAGTAGCTCAGTGGGGGAGACATTTGAGGATACTCAAAAGTTAGTTTTGCCTCTTCTACCCTGGAGCTGCTTGACAAGTCAGTGCAGGTACTGTTTCCAGGCTTCATTCCGCAGTCATATGCGAGAAACCTTTCCAGACCACTCCCATGCCTTGCTTGTGAGGACCGTAGGTAGAAATGAATGCAAACTGTGGACTCTTGTAGAATCCAATGTTGCAATGGTTATGCTTTTTCAATCTATTCTTGTTCCCCTTTTCCTAACATTCTCACTAATTTCTGTATTCGATTTCATCATTTGTTTTCACTCGCCTGCCTTTCTCCCCTTTTATCTGCCTCATAGTTTATTCTTCTCCCTGTTTTTCCATTAGTGCTTTCTTCTCAATCCATTTCCCTGAGTGAATAGATTTTCTGGTTGTCTATGCATTTTCCTTTCTTGCTGATTTGAGAAAAATTGTTAGAGCATCTCACAGAGGCTTATGAATATATTACAATGAGACACATAATACAAAGACTCAGCCTTTCCATTTTCTTTAAGATCTACAGAATAAACAGAATTAAAAAGAAAGAGAATGGGAGTTAAGGACACGACAAGGGATTTTTCCTTTTTTATTAAATTTGTTTTAATTAAAATATAATTATATTACTTCTCTCCTCCCCTTCCTTCATCCTGTGCACCCCACTTTACTCACTCTCAACCTGATAACCCCTCTTTACAAAGAACTACAAGCAACCTGACAGCTATCTAAGAATTTTCTGGCCTAGAAAACTGGTCTTTAAACAAATTATTGAGATCAAAATCTTGAAAGATCTCCTCTAACACAAATAGTTCAAAAAAGAAAAGGAGAAGGACAGGGTGAAGGCGAAATAGTGGGCGTGTACTGATAACCACTGGTTATCACTTAGACTGATTTTAATATTTCTCTTCTCAGTTCCTCTTACACCACCCACACAGGAAAGTGGTCTTAGCAGGGTGCTCTTAGCCAGTAGCAAAACTGAGATGTAAGCATGTTTTGGGCATCCACAGTCTGAACACACAAGATACAAAACACTAAAAGTCCAAACTTAAAGAGGGTCAGTATCACTCACTTGTCTTTATGAAACCAGTTGCCTCAAAACTCAGGTACAGATCCCCAATTTATTCAGTAACCTCAAGGGGAGAGACGACCCAGCCTCTTCAACCAGCCCCTTCAAAACTTCTCAGAAATTGTCATGAGTGACTTAGATAACCTTTTGCTTTATGTTGGCTCAAAGTGGACAGAATAATTTAAAACACTATATTAAATTACTTTCAAGCTAAGTGCATACATAAATATATGTGAATTTTGTTTTTGGACTTGGGAGTCATACTCGAGATTTCATAGTATACAGATATGAAAATGTGAAATTCAAAACACTTCTGGTATCAAACATTTCAGGTAAGAGATACTTGGTTTATCTAAGTTCAAACTCTGAGCTCTGAGGAACATTCTTCAATACCCATCTATGATTTTCACAAATAGATACTGAGTCTCAAACAAATGTATCTTGCGCTCCCTAATTACTGAGGTAACTGCTCAGTTCTTCCAAAGGCTTTCAGATATGATGACCTGAACTCTCATCTTACGCTGGTTATCTCTACAATCGGTACACATTTTCAAGATGGCACAAATGGTACTACAACTCACGCGAACCATGGTCATGCTGAGATCACAGAAAAGAGCCCCTCTAATTTCACCCTTGCTATTATCAGTGTCAAAACCCTTTATGATTTCCTCCAAGCCTCTTTTGTACAAATAGCCAAACCCTTTATATCCAGAGGCTAATTCTATGTGTGTATTAACTGGACACATTTTCCTCCTGTTTCTCCTCTTAGGGTTTTGTGAATTTGATTATGTCTTAGAAGAGAGGAATTCTGTTTATGGTGTCTCTTCTCTCACATTATTTAAATAGCCTGGAGGGGTAATTCTCGGGAGGAAGTTATGATTGAGTTTGTTTGTTTTATTTATAGACAAATTTGACTGAGTTGGTCTTGTGCATGCAGCCAAGGGCCCTGTCAGGTCACATATGTGATAGTGTTGTCATGTCCTGCAAATACTGTTTTGTTACAGATGTCTACTACATCTGGCTTTGACAATTTCTGCCATCTTTCACCATGATTTCTGAGTCTTTGGAGGAAGTCGTGTGATATAGATGGCCCATTTAGAGCTGAGTATGCCACAATCTCTTCTTCTCTGCTCGATAAACAATGGCTGGGCTCCATCTACTGAAAGAGGCTTCCCTGATGTCGCTTGAGAGATGTATTATTGATCTGTGGGTATAAAGATAAGAACATAGGGGAAAGTTTATTACTGTGTCCACTTAGCAGAATAATAGCATTGGACTCTGCCCTGGAGCCTATTATCTAGACCCAGACAGGGGTTTGTCTCTGTCAAAACTATATTTAAGAAACTTGTTGGATTTGTCTAAGTTATAGTAAAGAAGGGCTAAACATAAATCTCAGTCTTGCTGAAGCCAAGACAAAATGAACAGCACCAGAAAAGTTGTAGCTGAGACATAGTCAGAAATCCTAACAATTATTTTAATGTTGATTGCAATATGACTTAAAGGGGACAAAGAATCCCACAGGCAGCCCCCCTGCGGGTCCAGTGATTCCCTTTCACAATGGCAGGTCACCTAGAATTCCTGGTAATCAAATCCGTACTATCTTATATGTGATGATTTATAATGCTTCAACTCTCAGAGTTTCCTAATTTTTTTGTAACTGTCCAGACATCTACTTCTTTTTCGTTTTAATGTTTAAATAAATTATATCATTTATGGCTAGCTGAAGTTTGTATGCCTAGGAGTAGTTATGCTTGATGTATTTTTGGTTAGTTATGCCATGAGTTTAACTGATAAGTCATTACACATAACATCTTTTCTACATTAAATGCATACTAATATGCTAAGAATTCTGAGTTTCAAAAAAAGGAAGGAAGGAAAGGAGGAAGGGAAGAAGGGAGGGAGGAAAGAGAGAAGAGCTTTTAAAAATAGGTCTTCACTGGCATAGTGCTGCATGCTTGCAATTCCAGCACTGAGGGGAGAGGGTATGCAGAAAGTGGTGAGTTACAAGTTAGCCCAAGCCACTTAGCAAGAACCTGTCACACACAAAAAAGATGAAATAAACAGCCCTCTCATAGCTCCATCGTTTATAAGCAATCTTTTAAAGGAGGCAAAAGAAAACTCTTTTAAATTAAATGTAGCCATGATATTCCAAACACATTGATATATGTTTTGCTTTTCGTTTCACTTTAATTATGTGTTTATAATGGGTTCATAAATATAGTTTTAATAACTACAAAATATTTCATTCATTTTTCTAAGTAACAGTTCTCATGTGATAGTTCCTAAATTTCTCTCTACAAATAATGCTGGGATGTACAATTTTGTCTATAAAGATTCTTAACTGATACCAAATTTATTTGAGTAAAATTTGTAAATGGACCCATGTCCCATTTAGTCAGTTTCTGCAAAGTCATTATGTGCTAAGCACCGTCTCAAAACTTTCATATGATTTATTCATTTTGTCCTCAGATTAACCCAGTAGTATTGAAGCCATTATTTTTCTTTTTTGTTTTGGAAGATGAAGAAACTAAAACCTAGTAACATAAATAGCTTAAATTACACAGTTGATAAAGTGAGGAGCCAGGGTTTAAATCCAAGTCCTTGAACTTCCCAAATGGTAAATGGTTTCCACATTAAAGGAATGAATATATTTTGATTAATTCTTTGAGGATCTCATACCATGTATTTTAATCATAGTCTCCTCCAGCTCCCTGCTTTTATCCTCCAAGAGCTGCCCACTTCCCAATCCCTGCTTCCTGTACTTTCTGTCCTTTTAAAAAAAAAGTCATAGCCCATCAGCTCGAATTTGCTATGTTCATGTACTTCCTAATGAGAGGCCAGACCACACCCTTAAGGGAAAGTCTCTCTCTCTCTCTCTCTCTCTCTCTCTCTCTCTCTCTCTCTCTCTCTCTCTCTCTCTCCAAGAGTCATCAAGTATCAAGTGCCAATAAACCTCAGTTAGGGACTTATTGTCCTCCCTGTCCATGGTGGGTGTTGATAGACTTGATATCACGCAGGTTACATGCAAACAGCAATAGCTGCTGTGCAGTTGTGAATGCAGCAGGTCCCATTGTGTCCAGACAACACCAGTTCTCTCCAGTCTTCCCAGAACTCTGGTTCTTACACTCTTCCAAGAGATCCCAGAGCCTTGAGGAGGGATGAGATACAGATGTCCCATTTGTGTCTGAGCCCCCCTAGTCTCTGCATTTTGGCCAGTTGTGAGTTTCTGTGCTAACCACTCTCTGCACAAAGGAATTTCTCTGATGAGGTCTGAGAGCTGCACTAATCTATGAGTAGCGAGATGAATTTGGAAAATAATTTGATACTATGACCACTTAGCTAAACAATATTAGGCTGTGCTGTTTAGTTTTATGTCAACTTGACACAAGCTAGAGTCATCTGGAAGAGGGAGCCTCCATTGAGAAAATGCCCTACCAGATTGGACTATGTTAACAAGCCGTTTCTTCCAGAGTGCATCCAGCATCAGCTGTTCTTCAGGGTAGTTCAGCTTCCGATGTCATGGAGTCCTCTCTCGTACCTGCTGCAGTGACTCTGTGACCAACCATCTTAGTCACAGCAACACAATGAGGTAAGGAATGAGTCCTTCCAAGAGTCCCATTTTCAATGTGCCATAGCCTAGGGAACCAGTGTCCCTGAACAGCGGGTCAAAATTATTGCCTCTTCTGGGAGCATTTGGGGAGAGAAGTTCTGGCATCCCTGGTATAGACTGAGGCAGAACTGAGGCAGCAGTGGAGAAATGCCCTTTCCTCACGGGAAAGCACTTGCAGAATGGCTCTCGTTCATCTTTATTGTGGTGGTATCCTGGAGCCAGATGTACCAGCTCTAAGGATCTAAGTAGTAGATTGCCAAGAGTTCTGAACCCTGGTCATCAAACATAGTCATTAGTAACAGATAATTTGACTTACAATTAAATAAATTATACTTAAAAACAAGTATAGTAAATATTCAAAAACCATCACTTCCTAATTTGGTCACTACATTTTACTGTTAACTATGCTTTCAGTTTGTACGCACGATGTGTGTGTGTGTGTGATGTGTGTGTGTGTGTGTATGATGTCTGTTTACATGTGTGTTTAATATAGGTGTACGGGAGAGGTCTGTGTATGTTGTGGCAACTTTGGGGGAAGTGAGAGGACAACTTCAGGTGTTGGCCCTCATCTTGCATCTTGTTTGGAGCAGGGTCTCTTTGGGCTGTCTGCAGAGGCATAACATACCAAGGATTCACCTGCCTCTATTCACAAAGTACTGTAAGAGTCCTGGGATTATAGTCACAGCCAGCTTCACATGGTCTCTAGACATCCAAACCCAGGTCCTTCTTCACACCTGTGCAGCAAGTGCTCTACACACTGAACCATCTCCTGAGCCCTCTGCACTCAGTCTTTGTATCTTATGTGGTGAGAAGAGCACCCAATGGTGACCTCATGTGTCACAAGCAACAGTGCTACACTAGTAGCTTGACATATATCATTCTGAATTGTCTGTATCATAAAATTCATATTATAAAGAAGATGTCCCTTCCTAAAGCCTTCTGGTAAGACTATGCCACCACAACACTGCTTTAATTCATTTTTCTTGATTTTTTGGCTAGTACTTGTAGAATATTCAAAGTAATACAAGGATGTAATTGTCAAGGAAACTTCCAGATTCAGGTTCTCCAGGTTTGAATTTGAGTTTCACTACTTACTTTCTGACCTTGGGGAAGACATTGAGCCTTTCTATGTAGCAAAGACGAAAGAAAGAATACTTACCACATAAGATAATTGCAAAGCTTAGCCAGGAGGTGGTGGCGCATGCCTTTAATCCCAGCACTTGGGAGGCAGAGGTGGGTAGATCTCTATGAGTTAGAGGTCAGCCTGCTCTACATAAGCTAGATCCAGTACAGGCTCTAAAGCTACATAGAAATTCTGTCTTGAAAAACAAACAAAACAACAACAAAAAGATGATCGCAAAGTTTAAAGGAATTAAGATGTTCATGCAGAGCATGGAATACACAGCGCCATTTGTTTTACAACTATTTTAATGTAGAATCAGATAATGTTGTGGAATTGTTTAAGGTGGGAATTAATGTCTAATTTTATCAAATGCCCCTAAACATTTATGTAATTAAAGGATTTAACTTTTCATATATTAGTACAGTGAGCCACGTAGTTGCATTCCTACTAGAAGGCACTCGGATTCCAGCAGTGAACACCACTTGACTGGGTGTGACCATCTTTTAATGCAGTACTAAATTCTATTCCATAATGATTCGTTTCGTCCATTTCACCATCGTTAGTACATTCTCTTGGTTATAGTTATCTTTCATGTACTCTCAAAGGTTTTATTCTTAATAGCTTGATTGATTTATGAAGATATTAAAGATCTTCTTTTTTTTTTCCATACATTGTTTTGTTTTATTTTTTCCATTCAAGAACATAATTAAAGATAAAAAAAAAAATTTTTCCTTTCTTCCCCTTCTCCCGGTCCCCTCCCACT
>PVIU01017260.1:0-7500 GCA_004026605.1 Ondatra zibethicus
CTCCTCCCCCACAGAGATTGCTCTCCCAGAGACTCCTCCCCCACAGACTGCTCCCCCACGGACTGCTCCCACAGAGACTGCTCCCCTATAGAGACTGCTCTCCCACAGAGAGAGACTCCTCCCCCACAGAGACTCATCTACCACAGAGACTGCTCCCTCAAATAGACTGCTCCCCTACAAAGACTGCTCTCGCATAGAGACTGTTTCCCCACAGAGAATCCTCCCCATGGAGACTCCTCTCCCACAGAGTCTGTACCTCCACCCCTATGGAGATCCCTCTCCCAGAGACTGTTCAGTTCAGTCTATTCCTGACATGTCTCAACAATGACAACCTACATCCTTATTTTAAGGTCTTTCATAGCAGAGTAAACATTTTAAGAAAAAAAAACCTGGCTGAAGATTCTAGCATTCTTCCTCGGGGTTGCTCACAGTGTGAGTGGCTGAGTTAATTAACCATCAGACAAGTTGTTAAATCTAAAATCTTTTATGTAATAACATCAAGCTTTTCCAATTTCCATGAATTCTGGAACTTATAAATTTGACATTTAATTTTACTTTCACTACAGGATATCATTCATTTAGCAAGGATCTGTTGAAACCCCACATTCTGCTCCACACTGAGCAGTGGGCCGTGGAAGCTACAAATGTGATGGAAAAGCATCTTTCGTCCTTGAACAGCACACATCTGATCTGGGAAATGAAGTTATTCAAAAGCTAAAAGTAGAATAATAAACAGAAGCGTATGATTAGCTGATGCGGGACCGATGATCTTCAGCAGCTCCGAGGGAGGGAGGCCGTGATGACTCACTGTGGATGAGGAGATGGAGCCCTTCTTCAATTAGGAAACAATTTGAGGATTTCAAGGGAGAGATGTTACCTCGGGCCAAATGGGACGGCTCTCAAGGGTCCTCTGTGCAGTATAAAACAGTCTTAGCAGCATGAGGGCAGAGAGCAGCCCACTCCAGGCCACAGGAAACATCTCCAGACCCTCAGCATCTGCATCATCCCTGGCTGCAGACACAGCTGCAGTCATGTCCACATGATGTCCACAAAGGTGATTTCAATCCCTGCCTTGTTACATTATCTCTAGACTATCCTTAAACGTAGCCTTCCTTGATGTAGAGCTCTGGTCCTGCTCCTAACCTCACTCTGATACATGACCATGAAACTCCCTAACCTAATATTGCCAAGGCTGATGGGGAGACTCTGTTCCAAACTAGACTTCTCATAAGAAATACTACACCATCCCAGCCACAGTTGCATCAAGGAAGCTCTGGCAAGGATGGGAACAGGCAATGAGGTCAGGCCTTGTTTGCAAGGCTCACATGCCTTTATTCCTAATTGCCTTTCATTAAGCATGGGTTCCACTGCCTTGCTGGCCTATTCCTTTTTGCGCTTCTCCAGCCATTCCTCCCGCTGTTCTCCTAGTTTCTGGTGATGGTAATGCTTCACTGAGCTTAACCTTTTCAGTTGTGACCTGTGAGTGGGGTCCTGTGGTTCTTGTCTCTCTGTGCCTTGCTTATTTCACCAAACATAGTGCTTCTGTTCTGAAGCATGCTGGCACAAATGGCGGGCTTTTGTGCTTTCTTGTTTTCTATTGTGTATACCTGGTGCATTTCCATCCCATTCCTCCTGTGTAGGCTGACTTTGGGATGCAGCTCTAGCTCCACAGCGAACCCGAGTGCACACGCTTCTTCAACACACTGCGTGGTTTCTGATGGATTCATGCCTGGCAGCATGTGGGCGTGCTGGATCATGTGTGATAGCTTTCCGCTCCGTTTTCTGCAGCCACTGTGCTGTTTTCCAAGAGGCTGGATTTACATCCTCACCAGTCCTTGCTATGGTCTGTCATTTTTGATGACAGCCTCTTCAATGCACAGAGGTGATAACCCCCTCCCCATGGCTTCCTTAGTGATTTCCCTAGTGGTTTCTGATAGTAAGTGTTTTTTTTTTAATTAAAGATTTATTCAGTTTTATTTTATGTGTTTGAATGTTTTGCCTGCTTGCATGTATATGCACTATGTATATACCTAAAGCCCACAGAGGCCAGAAGAAGGCATCTAATGCCCTGGAACTGGAGTTACAGACAGTTGTGAGCCACCATGTTGGTGCTGGCAACTGCACTTGGGTCCTCCATAAGAACAGATGTGTGTTCTTAACCATGGAACCATCTCTCCAGCCTCTAAACAACTGTTGATATACCAATGGACCATTCTGATCAGTCGAGGCCTGTTACCTATTCTAAATCAAATTATTTATAATTTTACTATTGAGCTCCTTATCTGTTCTGGACATTTATCCCTTTCAGATGTACAATTTGCAAGTATCTTCTCCCATGCTGGAGGCTGTCTCTTTCAGTCATAATTTTTAATGCTTGTGTGATAGCTTTTCTAAATCATGGTTAGGGTCAGGATCAGGGTCAGGGTCTATGTCAGGACCAGGATCAGGGTCAGAATCAGGGTTAATATTAAGATTAGAGTCAGTGTTGAGGTCAGCATTAGAGCTAGAGTTCAATTAGGTTAGTATTAGGGTCATGGTTGGGGTTAAGGTTAGTGTCACTATTATGGTCGGGGTCAGGTTTCCCCAAATGGTCCTTGGTAAACACGTTGGATTCTCCAGCTTTTAGGCACTGTTTGTGTGGGTAGCAGTGCTGTGGCGGTGCTTACGCACTTAGCTTGGCTTCCTCTGAGGAAGGAGTGCTCCGTCAGCACAGGTGTGCTTCATGTCTCCTATTGCAGCTTCCACTTTTTAATACATGAATTTTCTCTTAGGCTCTTCTCCTATTGTCATGGCATGATGGAGGTTGAATGCTGTAGGAATTCCCACCGCCAGTAGCCTTTAAGGTATCCGCCCACTTGGGCGTGGCCATTAATACTTTTTATGCCCATGTAAAGTGCATGTTCGGCCTCTCTTTTCTGGCTGTGGGATTCGGCCGCTGTTCCCCAGTCCAGCAGAGAATCGTGATCTGTGAGTCTACTCCTAAATAAATAACCCTCTATTATACTCAATTCTGAGCTAGTGTGGGATTTCTTTTAAGCGTCTGTCTTCAGTTAAAATGTGCACATTTCTTCACTTCCTCTACAATCTCACGGTAATCAATTTGCTTTCATACTCTTTAATCCTTTCAGAGAGGTAGGTGGTCAGCGGCGTGAGTGGTCCTGAATCTTCAAAAATTAAGTCCTAACTCTCCAGTTTCCTTACTAACGATCTTGGCACTGGACTCCTCCATCCCTTCAGGCCAATTGCCAAGAACTTGCCTTATTTACTTGAGTGCAAGTGGATATTAAAGTGATTTGGCCCCATAGAGCTGCAAAGTATGACAGATGTGTTACATTTGAAGGGGACCCTTGGTAAAACTCATTAATCACTTGCTAAACTGCCTCTACCCTTATCTGAGAACACTGAAGGCAAGCTCCCTCCCTGCAATGTTAATTTCTTGGCTACTTTCATGGATTCAGGGTCCATGATAGATGTTTTTACAGTGAATACCGAATTAACCCAAACTGATTAGCGTTTATAAGTTATTAATGTGCTGTCACTTTGGTCTGGTCTTCTCTGCACACATGATGTTTCACTAACTGCTTCCTTCTTGCTGGGAAGATCAACTGAGCTCCCATCACTGTGTGTGCCAACTTCAGCACAATGCTCCCTGCCCCTTGCTAGCACAGGCAGGCCCCAGTAAGGGACAATGTTCTTGGGAAAGTGGCATCCTGGGCAGTATGCTGCCATCACCTAGTTCCTTGTTGTTGTCCATCAATCTGAGAAGACTCTTGGGGGCTCGGTGGCATGGTTGCCTGGGATTGGGCTTATATGGCTCTTGGGGGCAGGTGACCATGAACCTCAGTGGGGCTTGGTGTCATGAATCGCAGGAGATGGATGGGATAGGTGGTATGGCTGGGGCATATGAGAAGTGTAGCTCTTGGGGGCAGGTTGTCATGGTTTCCTGGGGGTTTGGTGATGGCTCTTTGGGTGCTGGGAGGCATGGCTTTTTGGGCAGTGGGAGACATAGTTATAGGAACAGAAGCATTATTGTTACCTAACAATGTCTTCCTAAAGGTATAGATACCAACGTATGGGGAGCTGAAGATTCAGAGGAAGCTAGATTGACATCATGCTTCCTTAACCTCAACCGTGCTCCCCAGAGCTGGAGATGGGCAGGGTGTAGAGGCTGGGAGGGTCACCCACAATGCACTAGTGTATCATGGATTCCACTGGACACCCACAGAAACATCTGCCTGCTAAAGTGCTCTTCAGGGAAACTGCCTCCCTTTCCAGACACAAACATCCCGTGATAGCGTACATGTTGGTTTCTTTGCTCTCTATACCTTCTTAATGTGAATGTTATGGCCACAAGGCAGCCATGGCTTGCTGGGTTTGTTCTTTACCCCACAACGACTTTAAATAAACAACTTAGAAAATGCAGTGACTCTGCTCACTGTCATGGGAACTGCACTGTGGGTAGGGATGACAGGAGGGAAGGGTTGGGGCCATTTTCCAGGGGAGAACCTGAAGTTCTGATGATTTGGCATCTTAAAGTCACACTGTCACCTAAGTACCAGAACCAAGACTTGAACCTGTCCTTTCCAGTCTAAAGCTCTTCTTCATAATGGTTTGTGCAAAACATAACCAACAAGGTAGCTTCCTTTTCCCTCTAAGGCTCAAGTTTAGCTATGGCAAAGGTGCAGGCAGAGATGGTCTATGGTAAGCCCTTGGAATTCCTGGTGGCTCTTCTGGATTCGAAAGTCGCCTCCTTCTTGGTTCCTGGTGTTTCCCTTCCAGCTTGGTAGAGGCCTCCTGCCTGCCCTTGACTTGGGTATGTGTGGTGGCTCACGGCAGATGCAGCAGCCACTGAAGTCTTCTGTCTGCTCCTGACCACACAAGGCAAGGCTGGTGTCCCCTCTCCCTAGGCCCTGCTCTGCTCCATGGCTTCAGAACCTGAGCTTCTCAGGGGGTTGACCTCTTCAAGACAGAAGCCCCACCCCTCAGGGCTATCACCTCCCACACTATTACTCCATTTCACAGGCCCTTCTGGCATTTCAGGGGCACCTTGTCTCCGGTTGAAGTGATGCCATGCTAACAGGGACCTCACAACTCTAATGGACTAATGTCACACTCTTTAAGGCAGAGACCTAAAGGCCGCACAGTGAATCAGGGTGCATGTGAAAAACTTTCAGCTCAGATTTTTCTGAACCCTTACTGACTCACGGAAAATGAGTCAACACACTGTCTAAGAGGAGGAGGTGTGGGAGGGACATATACATAATAACAGCTGAGGGACATTTCCCTTCAGCTGTTGATTGGCATGACAGACAAACAAGCTCAGGATGGACTTGACTGAAGAGCCACTGCCACCTGGTCATGGCTCTGAGGACATCTGTCACTAAAGAAAGGGAGGCCTCAACTTGGGCCTGTGCAGAGTAGAGAATGTAGGCAGAAAGAGAAGGGAGGGAAAAGGGATGGGGCATCAGATTATATGTGGGTGGGGGCTAGGGCCAGCCATGATTACAGCCACCCAGCTGGGACAGGAAGTCAGACCTCAGGGGGCAGTCGGGACTTGAATTTATGCTGAACCTGATCAGATAACTACTGGATCAAGCAGGCGGTCTGGGATCCAGAATGGGCAGTTTGCTCCCACAGTTGTGCCCTGGGTAGCAGGGTTTAATTAAGACATCAAGATATAAGGATCTTGCTTAAAAATGAAAAGGTCACACATACAGAGCAACTGCCCACCTCCTAAGTGCCTGTGTGGTGGCTTGAATGACAATCGTCCCCAGAGGCTCATATGTTTGAAGGTTAGGTCCACAGTTAGTGCAACTATTTGGGAAGGATTAGGAGGTGTGGCCTTATTAGTGGGAGTGTGGCACTGAGGGTAGAGTTTCAAAAGCACATGCAATTCCCAATCAGTTCCCTTTCTCTCTGCCTTGTGCTTATGGATCTGATGTAAGCTCTCAGCTACTTCTCCAGCACCATGCCCACTTGCCTGCTGCTATGATGACCATGAAGCTATAAGCAACCCCAATTAAATGTTTTCTTTTACAAGTGGCCTTGGTGTATCGTCTCTTTATAGCAATAGATTAGTAACTAAGACACATCACTATCATGGATGCTTTCCTGGAATGGAAAGATATAACAGTAGGTTGGGGGACCATTTCAAGGGATGAGAGACTGAGGGAGAGGGAACAGATACAGTGGCTGAGAGCCTATGAGTGCTCATGAGAAAAACATTTTCAGTTAGAGGTAGAGGTCAGTGGGAAAAAAGAGATCATCTTTCTCCCAGGTTCCAGAACCCTACAGTGTCTAGAAGGGCTTGGAAAGGGAGCAAATGAGTTCATGGAAGGACTGGCCTCCAATGGCGGCTAACTGGCCAGCCACAGCAGTCATCAGTCACAGTGACCATTCTCCAGAGTTCTAGGGGAAGGGAGAATGCTTGAGAACACAGCACACTCTGCCTTGACATCCTGCCAAGCCAGTTGCTGTCCTAACCCTTTGAATACACAAGCTGATCTGAGTGATGATTCCTGACTCCCTGGGTCCTTGGCCTTTCTAGAAAAACCATTCCAAGGTCTAGACAACCATATAGCCCGTGGAGTTCTTCATCATCAAGTCTAGCTGAGAGCCTGACTTCTTGGCTGTGTCTCCTGCTTTAGAGCAGTCTCCTGACGCTGCTGACACAGGCTCTCATGGCTGGAGAGGCAAAGACCGAGCAGCCTCCTCTTCTCAGATGGAAGTAAGACCTTTGAACTCTTCCCTTGAACACCCCACCCCACGTGCTGTGTCCACCTGCTCCTTGGGGTGTGCGGTCTCAGAGGCCCGCCCTTCACCACCCACAGGCTTTCTGGCCAACTTTGCTGATTGCTCATCATTTTTCACATCCTGGGCTATTGAAGATTTCCCAGAGGCCTTATTAAATGCTCTTTCCAAAGCTGCTCGTTTATCACTGTCGAGGTGGCAAGCCAACCTGAGAGGAGCCGTCTCTTGGTCTCTGATCCTGAGAGCTCTGGCAGCGTCCAGTCCTGAATCCTCAATGCTGTCTAACATTGTTGTGCGCTGTCTCTGCAAAAAATTTCCCATCCTCCTTCGATCCACAGGAAGAAAGTCCCCTCCCTACACCCAACCCCACTCCGACCCTCAGCTACTTCATACACATTCCCCAAGCGCCTATACTCACCAGCTCAAGATAGGAAGCAGCCTGGACTCTGGCTGTGCATTCTAAGAGGGAGGAAGTCACCTTCCTGCCTCTACCCTCTCTGCCTTTATTCCATGGCTCTAGCAAAAGCAAAATCTAGGGGAGCAAAAACCTATTTCTGTGCCAGTTGATTTGGTCAGTGCAGGGAGTACAGGTATAACCTCACATGTGGGAGGCGGGCCTACAGAGCATCAGAGCTCTCCAGAGATACCCTGGGCTCCTCAGTCAGGCAGGGAGGGGCTCATGTGAAGAGGAGACAAGGAAGATGGACCCTTGTGAAGTTCCACACTTGCTGTAACTCCATAGCTGAAGAC
>PVIU01017260.1:10000-42482 GCA_004026605.1 Ondatra zibethicus
GTGCCAGAACACTGTGCAGGCTCCAGGACAAAGTTGCAGATGCTTTCTGTGACTGCACTGAGGGACAGTCACCCTTTGCCCTGGGCACCCCTATCAATGGCTCTTCCAAATGTTACATTGATTGTGGCCAGTTAGACCTACTGAAATCTCCAGTTGGCTAGATACTTGAGGAATTGCTAAGATTCTTCTGTGGTCCAATGTTTTCACTTTTTTGAATTGACTCAAGATAACGGAACTGAGGTGCAACCAAGAAACTATCTGCAACCAGATGGAAGAGAAAGTGGTGACTGAGACACAGCCGCCAAACCTTCGGATCTGAACACCAGAGGGGCTCTGCAGGGAGACTCTGCTTCTCGAAACAAAGCTAAGAAGGACTCATAGCAGTTACCTGGTCACCTGGGTGTGACACCTGTATGCTGGGGCCATTACATACAGATTTTCCTCTTTGTTGTCCAGCTCAGCCCCTCTCAGACTCACAGCCATGAGTGGCCATGGTCAGCTAGTGATGGGTTCTGGGCTAGATACATTCACACCAAGGCTGTTCATTGTGGGCCTTTTTCACTCCACCTGTCTGTGATAGTTACCACTGACTGGCAACTTGACAGGGTCTAGAACTACCAGGAAGCCACACCCCTGGCATGTCTGGATTAGGTTACGTGAAATGTGGGTGGCTCCTGTCCATGGGATGGGGTCCTGGACTGAAAGGAAAGGGGAAAAGTGAGTGGCACTTTAGGGTTCATCTTTGTCTGCTCCCCGACTGAGGATGCCGTGTGGCCAGTTGTATCATGCTTCTGAAGCCACACCCTCCCCATCATGATGAACAGGACGTTCATACCGTGAGCTAAACTAAACTCTTCCTTCTTTGAGTTGCTTTATCCGGTACTTTGTAACAATAAGGAAAGTAACCTATACACCATCCTAGCAACTCAAAGGGATTTAAATATCTCAGTTTCACCTATTTGGGTCCATGAAGACCTTGGATGTCAAACTGTCAAGGACCTGTGAGCTTCCCCATGCTGACACAGTTGCTGGGACACAGCTTCATAATGATTGACAGGTTCACTTTCTCCATAAACCTCTAGGAATGAGGGTAAGTTTCCAGAACAACGTATAACAACGCATGTCACACCGATGACTGCTATGCAGTCCTCCGAGGAGCTTCATCTATGCACATGGTTACATAGGCCACACTCTAAACACACTGGATGTGAGAACTAAGAATGCATCATGGGTTGGGTATACTCTGGTGCCGGAGATGCATATGCTGAGAGCTTGGTCCCCAGGTAGTGGCACCATCAAGGGATGACTGGCTCACAAGGATGCTGCTGTCATTCACAGAATAATCCATCCACAAATTCATAGTCAGATGCATCAGATAGTAGGTGTGTGCTGGTTGGGGGATACCACTGAAGGATGGATCTCACCACCCCACCACCCAACTCCTTTCCAGGTGTCATAAGGTGAGCAGTTCTGCTCCACCACACACCATGCTATTTCTGCTTCCTCATGAGCCCAGAAATGAAGGAGCAGCCACCATGGACGGAAACTTTTGAAACCCTGAGCCCAAAGGAACTCATTCCTGGTTATGTTGTTTTCTAAGGTGCTTTGTCATAGTGAGGGAAATGTGCAATATCACATTCTATTTGTGAGTGTGTATGTGTGTGGTGATGTGCTTGTCTGTGCATACACATGTGGGGGTCAGAGGTTGAGGTTAGGTGTCTTTTTCTATCACTAAGTTTTTTTTTTTGAGACAGGGTCTCTTGCCAAACCCAGAACATTCACTTTTAGCTAGACTGGCTAGCCCGGGAGTCCCTACAGTCTGCCTGCTTACATGCCTACTGCTAGTATGATAGCTGCACATAGCTACACTTGGCTTTTTCACAGGTTTGTCAATCTAAACTTGGTTCCTCATGCTTGCATGGCAAGTACTTTATACACTACGCCATTTCCCCAACCCACCATGGCCCATTTTTTAAAACTGAGAATTCTCTATCTAAAAAGAAACAATAATTTTATATAATCAGATACTTTGGTACATTTATCTAAAACTTAATCTCTCTCTCTCTCTCTCTCTCTCTCTCTCTCTCTCTCTCTCCCCCTCTCTCTCTCTCCACACACACACACACACACACACACACACACACACACCCCAGATATTATTCAGTGATAAACAGTTTAGAAAACATTAACTTAGTAAAATTCAAAATGTGGCGTTGAACCCGGCTTGCTTACCAGCTGCTGGCCTTTCGGACCCCACCCCGCATACTGAAGCTTTGCATTGCTGACTTCTGGTGGGTCCAGACTCTGAGGGTCCCTGAGGAAACAGACAGACAAACAGAAACAAAGCACAATGTTGGGAACCAATAATATACAGTGCTTCCACTTATCCTCTGATGGGGTCTTACTCTTTTCCCGTCTCTTAGTTATTGAATAATACGTCTCACTCAGCTTCCACCGGATTTCTGCAGATGTACATAATTTATGTGAAGCTGAAATGCGTCCACTGCTACTTAATCCAAATGGTAAATATTCATAAGGAGAAAACATGCAGGGAACTATATAGATCAATTTTTAAATTGTCCAGGGCAGTTAAAATTAAACGAAACCCACAGCCAAGCAGCAATAAATCCCACACCCGATGTCTTCATCGCTGGCTTTCCCTGCCAATAATTCTTTTCTAAGTATGAAGCCAGGTCATTCTGACCTTCGAAAGCCAGTGGCCTCAGGATGAATTGTGCTGTCTCACAGAGACAGAGAATGAGAAGGGGAAGAGACTCGGGAGAGGGAGAGAGGGAGACGGATTGAAGGATGTTTTTCCTAGTCAACGTTTCTTACGTTTTTCATTCCTTTTTATTTTGGGTACTTTCCAATTGTGTCTACGTGGGAGTCAGCTTGTAGATATACACACGTATGAGCTGTGCATGAATGTATACATGCTCAGCTGTGTGTGCATGCGTGCATGTGCAGATAGGAGCCAAAGGTTCATGTTGGATGTCTTTCCTAATTTTTGAGTCAGGGTCTCTCACTATCTGGAAGCTTGTCAATCTGGCGGGCCTGGCTGGCCTGGAACCTCTAGGGATCCCGCCCTCCCAGTGCTGGGATCGCAGGCACGTGTATGTTGTTTTTACCTGGGTGCTGAGTAAAATCCTTATGCTTTCATAGCTGCATTTTACTGACTGAGCCGCCTCCCAAGCTCCATGGTTTTTTTTTTCATTCTTAATTTACAGATATGGAAAATACCTTGGCAACCAAATATTGTCTATATATTCAAATATTGCTTATATATTCAAATATTGTCTATATATTCAAATATTGTCTATATATTCAAATATTGTCTATATATTCAAATATTGTCTCTATATTCAAATATTGCTTATATATTCAAATATTGTCTATATATTCAAATATTGCTTATATATTCAAATATTGTCTATATATTCAAATATTGTCTATATATTCAAATATTGCTTATATATTCAAATATTGTCTATATATTCAAATATTGTCTATATATTCAAATGTCCCAATAAATCTAAGCCATGGTAAAACACCACGAAAACTCCACAGGTAGAAAGAAGGGTCTTCACATTTCTTTGGGGGTACCACCCCACCCGTGGAATGGCATCCGTGTTCTGGGGGAGCTGATGGCCAAGGGAGCACCTGCCCTGATGTCATAGTTCCTCCACTGGAGCCAGAGCCGTGAAGGTGCTTGCTTATGAATAAAGAAAGGATAGGTGAATGGTCACCTGTCTTTGGGAAAGGAAGGCACTGACTGAGTTTCAGGAGTTTTGCAAAGGGGCGGGGGCAAGAGGGGAGAAATATGAAACAGGCCTTTAAGTGATCAGGCTTTCGAACACAGAAAATCCCAGGGTAATTTGAACAACACTGCAAGAATCAAGGCAGACAAACAAAACCAGGAAGAAATAGAGGAGGAGACGATGGGGAGGTGAGGTTCCCTAGGGCCTCAGGGGAGTGTGAGGACAGGTGACAAGAGCTTCAGATATGGGGGAAGGCAGCTGGGACAACAGTCTTCAGGGAAGCAGAAAAGCTAGGAGACATGAGGGGGTCTGGACATTGCAGATTACAGATGGGTTCTTAATAAACTCCAGACCCCAACCTCCACCCCCGCCCCTGTGTGTGTGTGTGTGTGGCTGTGAGTGTGTGCCTGCAAAAGCCAGAGGAGGGTATTGGATCCACTGGAGTTGAAGTTGCTAGCAGCTATGACCTTTCCTAGATAGGTGCTGAGAACCACACTCTGGTCCCCTGGAGAGGAGCCTGTGCTCTTAACTGCCTTTGCTGCTAAGGCATCGCTCCAGCCCAGAGAGTAGGGTTTGAATGTTATACCATTGTAAGAAAGGCTATGTGAGGTGATGGGTATGCTAGTGAGCATGAGTCATCAGTCTGTAGTGTACTGACAAAGCAAAAAATCATCTAAATATCCTAAAATACGTATTTATCATTTGTTAGTTTAGTCCTTCGGTCCCCTCTAAATACCGTTAGACAGCAAAGTATAGCGAGGCTGTAAAAGAGAACAAAGTTTTCCATAGACCAGGAGAGCGATTTGTGATGGTTGACAAAAGTCTCAGAAAAGCAGGTTGAGTCTGCTAGCTGTGTCTTACAGGGATTTAAGAACATATACAGGCATGAAGTCATTTATGAAAAAGAAGTCAATCGAGTTGGTAAGCTAGCTAGGGGGTTGGGTGGAATGGGTGGAAGGAAGTCTGGGGTAAGCGAGGGTGGCATTTCTCGGAGCTCATGCTTTTGAACCAAATCAACTGAGACACAGGTGTCCCCTCAGGAAGTGGAGGCATGGCCTTTTCCATCTAAGAATGGTGCGAAAGTCAAGAGAAATGGTTGGTACTAAGTCAACAGCGCTCCAGTGGGTGCTAAATCAACAGCACTCTGAAGATATAGTTCTCTCCTTTCTCCTAGCTGGCGAGGCTCTTAATGTTTAATACTCTTAATGCAACCCAATGACTCCAGGATTCCCCCAATGAGCCACCCAATGGAGTTGCAGCCATCCATCCAGGGTGTCCTCAAGGAGAGGAAGCCAGGAAGTGGTGGGATTCCATCACTAACAGCACAGAGTTTGGGCCGATAGAGTAACTTAGCCTAAGTACCTTTACCTCACGTGTGAATTGGGAATATTAATGCTTGCCTTGTGGATAACATTCAGCAATGCACTGTGCATGGAGATGGGCATCACAGGGCTCCCACAGCCATGTTCCAGAGATGCCAGCTTAATCCTTGATAAAATGACAGGTAATTAATTTGGCCACACATTATAATGCATGTGTGTGTCCTTAGCTTTTCATTTAATTAGTTGGACCAGTGGGTTGAGTACTGATAAAGTGTTATTGTAATGACTATTTATATGAAAGTTGTTTAAAATGGCCAATCACTTATCAGACATAAAGACAAATTTGCTCTCTGGGATTCAGCAGTGAAAGCAAATCAGTGACCTCTCCCTAAGAGTGCAGGTGACAGGAAACCAGGCTTAGGATTGCCACCCCATCACCTACACTGCTATGGTGAAGTAAACGTCTTTATTTTTACACTTGGATCCCATGACATCAAGTTGCTTTGCTTTCTAGTTAAAAGAAGGCTTTAGGGTGACACTCCCAGTGTCCCTCCACTTCCTGTCCTTCCTTGCTCAGAAAACATTCTGCAGTTTCTCCTCATCTGTCCAGCCCCCTGCCTGATGGTGGTTCTTGTACAATCTTGCCCAGTCTTGCAAACACAAAGTTTCCATTGAACATGCCTTATACCTTCACACACAGACCATGGAGAACAACAGGAGAGCTACATGGAACTGCTGTTTGTGTGTATGTGTATGTGACTCAGTTGGTAACTGACCATTGTCATAGCATTCTGGATTCTCAATTTCATCCCACTCCTTCATCTCTGTTTGTCTCCTCTGTGTGGGGCAAGCAGATGGCCCTGTGCTCACCTTCAGGAAGAACCTTCCACTCTTTTGTGTGTGCTGAGGGTTGGGCGCTGCACCCAAGCAGAACTCCTCCACAAGGTCAGATCCACCTGCATCTGAGTTCCCCACTGCCCAGTCCTGATTGTTACCTCTGTCCCTTTGCAGCCGAGACAATATGCTGTGGTGTTGGGTGAGGATCCTTTGTTCCAGCCTCCCAGCTAGCTTACACCCAAAATAACCACACAGAAATTGTATTAATTAAATCACTGCCTGGCCCATTATCTCTAGCCTCTTATTGGCTAACTCTCACATCTTGATTCAACCCATTTCTAATAATCTGTATGTCACCACGAGGTCGTGGCTTACCAGGAAAGATTCAGCATGTCTGACCTGGCAGCTCCATGGCGGTTCTCTCTCTCTGCTTTCTTCCTCCCAGAATTCAGTACTTTCTTCTCCTCCTACCTAAGTTCTGCCCTATCAAAAGGCCAAGGCAGTATCTTTATTCAACCAATGAAAGCAACACATAGACAGAAGGACCCCCTACACCACTGTGGCCTGGAAACTTTTCACTGGTCCCACGTTTTTCTCTACAGGTGACATTCCTGAACCCTCTGCCTTCTCATCCTCAGCATATTGAAGATCCCACTGGCTTTTCAGGCTATCACATCTTCTCAAGACACACTGGTCCCTCACAGCGTCTGGACAGCATCCTCCTGGAGCCAGGACTATTTTCCTTTGTACTTTCCTTCTGGGAAACTTTTATTATTGCTGTGCTTTACATCATCCTAAGTGCTCACAAGAGTTGACAATAATGCACCCATATTATAACTGTCCTATCCTAGCCTTTGCATTTGTCATCATCAATTTGTGCACCCCTCACTGGATACCATGGCTGACTCTGGGGCTCGCCTTCTGCCTCACATCACGGTGCCAGCATCACAGGGATTCTGCTGCTCTCATGTCCCTGCTCTGGCAACTACTATATTCTCAGCTCCTGGTTCTACCTGTTCTAGAAGGTCCCACCTCTGCAGTCTCTTCAGAATGGCCTCCTCTTTTGAAGATGATGAACTCAAACTCTTAGGTTGGGCTTGTTTCCAGGACTACACTCACTCTCATGCTCCCCCCTTCTGTCTTCTTCATGCTCCTAATCCTCCACGGTCCCTGAGCCAACTAGACAAGACAGTGAATGGAAGCACCTCATCCGACCAGCACCAAGCCTGGCTGGCCTTCTTACCCACACATCTTTTTAACCCCCTCCCTCTGCCCATGGTTAACTGGGACTGGGGAGAGAGTTCAGTTGGTAAAGTGCCTGCTGCATAAGCGTGAGAATGGAGTCCAGATCCCAAGCATGTATGTGAAAGTTGGGTATGGAGGCACATACCTGTGACCCCATCACCAGGGAGGAAGAAACAAGATCTCTGGGCTTGTTGGCTAACCAGTGAGCTCTGGGTTCCGTGTGAGATTCTGACTCAAACAAATGAGAGGTCCCAGGTCCCTTTGTCACATAGGATACCACACCAGTAACCTCTGATGAATACCCAAGGGGTCACATGTATATCCAACCTGTGGCCTATGGGCCACATGCAGGAAAGCATAACTACGAATGCAGACTGACTCAGAACTCATGAACTTACTTAAAACATTATAAACATTCATTTATATTGTGTTTTGCAACTTGATTATGTGATTCTTGAGTATGAACTTTAGATGACAATGACAGCATCGTATCCCAGTGTTAAATTGTTGGACATGCCTGCCAGCCCAGCCCGTGGTCCCTACCTTGTACTGGGTTATTCTGAAATTCTTAGTGTGTATGTAAGAGGGGAAGGACACAAAGGAATTTGCTTATTAATTTGGGGGCTGTCTAGTGCCTTCCCCCCATCCCTCCTCCTTTATCTTTCTTTACTCATTTATTCTAACGAACATGCATTGGGCTCTGTGATGAATCATCTCTGGGTAGAGATGGATTGGTGAAAAAATGATTAAGGAAGAATAAAATGATCTGAACTTCGCATAGCTCAAAATAATCACGAGATCCATTCTGATTTTGCTTATTTGAGCAATAAACAAAACAGGGCATAAATCATACTGGATTCTGAAGAGTGAATTAGTGCCCAGCCAAGTTTGCTCATTTATCTTCCAGAGCTATTTTGAGGGATTGAAAAGCTTCCCTAACAGCAATGGCATTTGGGAGAAAGAAAAAATAAAATTTGCTTTTTTTCCCTGGCTCTAAACTTTCATGACTAAATCATAAAAAAACCCTACCATTTTCAATATCAAATCTTGTGAATTTTCTCATATGCTTACCACAGTAGGAGACACAAAAAGATCCACGTTTAGACTTAGGTAAGTGCTATCCATAGTAGGTGCACACTGATTACAAATGCATAGTAGGTCAGCAAGGGTCAGATTAGCAACCTTTAGTTCCTGGGGGGATCAAGAAAAGTATTCACAATAGTTGAAACCTACTAGATGCCTAGATAGTCTTGTTGCCTTTCTCATAAACTGTAAGTCATTCGTTTAAGCTCCTGGGTCGGGAGTCCCATGCCATCGGGACTTCCAAGGTGGCTGGCAGTTAAGCAATGGCAGTGCCCCCATCCCTACCCCCACCCTATGCAGGATCTGGACTCTGATCATTGAAGTGTGTTGGAGCAGCTGGGCAGGACTGCTACGGAGGGACTCCATGTGCCTCATGGACACACTGATTGCAAAGTCACATGGCAAGAGAGGCTGTCTTATTGGTCACTATGTCCCCTGGTGAGTACAGCCCCATCTACCCTCTTAAAGGAAGAAATGAGACAGGCTAGGGTGGAGCTAGGGGTTGGTTGCACTGTGAAACATTTTGGTGGAGATAAAATGTTCTAAAGTAGAGTGAGGTAATGATTGCAAAGCTCTTCAAATACCCCATGGGCCGTCGAGCATTGTAATTTTGGTTTGTAAATTGAGGGTATGGGAAAGATGTCTCAGAAGAGCTTGGCAAGGGAAGCAAGGAGGAAGAGAGCTGAGAAGGGTGAGGAAGGTCAGGAGGGAAAGAAGCATGTTCCAGGCCCCTCTTTTTCATACATTTTCAGGTGAGCAAGAGTTGACCTCCAGTGCAGAGAAAGCCCTGTCTGAGCTGACTGGTGCTCGCCCTGCTGGATGCTTGAACAATCCACAAGATGCATGGCAGGCAGCCTAAGCACCCCATCCTTGTCTGTCCTGTACTCCAGGATCAGCTAAAGCCTGCCAAGCCGGGTTCTCTCCTCGAACTCTATCAACAGGGAGCCAACACTGGGCAAAATTAACAGGCTAGTTGCTGCTTCCTCTCTGCTTGGCCTGCAGCCACCCCATCCCCAGAAAGCCACTCCCTGCTGCAGGTGAGACCCAGAGCTTTGCATTCTCTTTTATCTTGTATAGCAGGTCCCTCTCATGGTCCTATTCCTCCTGGATCTGTTGTCTCAGAGGACCCATCTGGTCAGTGTGCTCAGCAACAGATTGTCCTGTCAGAACGGATGGCGTGGGAGTCTGCCACATGAGGCTGGAGTAATGAGGCCCCAATTACAACAAGCTTGCAGCTCTGGGCTGATGGCTTCGCCTTTCTGAGAAACTCTGAGAAACTCTCTGCTGCTAGAGGTGGGGCGGTTCCTCACAGGTCACTGTGAAATGAACAAGGTTCGTGGCAGTCAGCCGACAGGTGTGTCCGTTCTGCTACTGGTGGAGGCAGATGGGTTGTGTGCACATAATTCTGAGGGTCCTTGTTCCACCCACATCATGTGGCCAGGCTCACTTAGCACACTGCAACATACTGTTGCCACATCAGGACTTGCCCTTTTGGAAAGTGAGGGACAATAGGTGGCTCAGGCACCTGGACAGCTCCTCTGTGAGCCTGGGCCTCTGTCAGATGGAATGAGAGAGAAGGCTTGTCTCACGTCTATATAATTAAACAGAGGTCTCCATTCCTTCCATAATGACTACACAGCCTGCCCTGAGCTGGCTGCAGGAGGAAGGTAGAGAGTTCTTCCCAGTGTGGGTCATGTGACCAGACTGGAGCCTGTGGAAGACAGGCAGCAATATTCTTTAGGATGCTGCTCATGTGGTCTACCACCCAAGGAGGCCACGGGGGCTCTGCTGTCTCCCCATTTGGAGCCATTTCCTTCCATCCCTTCCCGTTACAGTTCTCTACCGACTCCTAGGTGTCTGATCTGACTTTAGGGACCTGTTTTTATTGGTCTTGAGAGCAAATTTCCCAAACCCTTCTCCACCCATGTAGATAATCTTAGTTAACACAAGCCATGTAAAAGATGTACTGTTGCTGAGAACTGGCCTAGCCGAAGAGGCAGCTTGGGCTCAGTGGCTCAATTTGACAGAGGGCACTGAGCACTGGCCATGTGCTTGTGGTGAACTCAGGAACACAGGGCACAGGCCGAGGCTACAAGCCACAGCAGACATCTATACGAATATCTACACCACAGACATCGACACGCATGCCTACATAGTTAATGGACGTGGAGTTTGGAATTCTGTGGGAGGCGCCACTCAGAGCTACTTTTGTTATGTGAGGACAAAGGAAGTCTTTTGAGGAATTATTATTAATTATTATTATTATTTTGTTTTTTTGAGACAGGGTTTCTCTGTAGCTTTGGGGCCTGTCCTGGAACTAGCTTTTGTAGCCCAGGCTGGCCTCAAACTCACAGAGATCCGCCTGCCTCTGCCTCCCAAGTGCTGGGATTAAAGGTGTGTGCCACCACTGCCTGTCTTGAGGAATTATTTTAAACCAGTTAAAATGTGTATACTGTTTTTTTCTTCTATTTAAAGTGCAAAGTAAGTGATGGAAGATTGGACTGAGGGAATCATAGGGAAGGAAGCCCTGTGAGACAGTGTAGAGCTTCAAGTTGGAAACTCAACCTGAGGAATCAGAACGTGTTATCAATGATGGCAGTCTGGGAGAACAACATCCCTGGGGCCAAGGTCCTGAGATCTCACAGTCTTGGAAGAACTGCCTGTGTGATTGCTCCCTTACCCCACCCCATCCAGGAGAACTTGATGGAAATGCTAGCCAATGGGTTTGAAGTCTGTGGAGGTGAAAGGTCCTTCCTTGCGTGCTGGAAGCTTCCATCACAAATTCTTAGGGTAGTTAGGTGAGTACAGATGCCCCCTCAATCTGCCTGGCCATTCCTTTCCATTTATAAAGGTAGAGCTGAGATTGAGTTCACTGGATCAGAGGCTTGGAATCAGACAAGGGCCTGAGATAGTCCTGTCCTTGAGAGTATCTGTGAGAGTGCCCCGGGCAAAGGCTTCCAGGAGGCCGGGAAAGTCCAAGGACTGTCAAGGTCATGGTATCACTATGACTGCAGCCAGAGAGAGCTGCAGAAGTCACATTGCCAGGGTGCTTCTGTGTCCTGCGTCAGTCCCAGTGCGCCTCTCCCTGATGCCGCCCATCTGCCAATTGCCAAGGCCAGAGCAGAGTCAGGTGGAGAATAATTAGTGGCACTGGAGCAATGTGGAGGGAAGGGGCCATCATTGCAGACAGGAGCTGAGCCTCAGCAGGGCCAATTTGGGTGACGCCTGGCATGATGGGGCCCATGGCAAGGGCCTTTTCCTGATTCATGCAGCCCCAGCTTCCGGTGGGGCTGAAGTCATTAGCAGCCAATGATGTTCAGGGCTGAGCTTAGTCAGCAGAGGAGGGGTGCTGGGGAAGGAACAGAAAAGAAGAGAGCAGAACCCTACGGGAGGAGAGAGAGTCGATTTAGAGGTACAGCCATGAGATGGGAGGATGTAACACTGCAGGCGGATGGAGTCCAGCACGATAAGGCATTCATTCCATTCTCTAACCGCTGGCTTCTCTAGCCATTTTAGGTAGAATTAGTGCAATAGTGGTACCTAGCACAGCACCAATACCTAGCGCATTATTAGTACTTGTATTTAGTGCACTATTTATACCTAGTGTAGTACTAGTACCTAGTACAATACCTAGTGTAGTATTGGCACATAGTGGAGTACTGGTGCTTAGTAGAGCTGGTGCTGGGAACACAGCTGGGTGCACAGCACAGTGCAGGTACCTAGAAACTTATAAGATTTCACACTAGCAATGCCCTGAGTGGGTCTCCCAGCACTTTGAAAGATCTTTAGGAATTTGCCTTTGGGTCATAGAGTGGTGAATAGGAATTAGGATGCACAGAGATGTATAAAACCCTGACCTTCTCATTCGTTATTACAAACTTGGCTGTCTCAATTTCTGTTTATGGGAAAGATTAATTCCAGAGAGTTCAGGTCCTGCCTCCCTCCCGGTGGGACTGGAGCCTCCTTACTTCGTGGCAGTGTAAAGGACAGACATCGCTGGCTGGGTGGGGTGAAATTCTAATCTGAACTCCTGGAAGCATTGCATCCGGGTAGCCCTTGATAATCTGTGTGCTCTGGCCACGGTGCTTCTTGAGTTTCTGAAACCCCACAAGTCTTCACTGCTGATAGAGTCCAGAGTCTCAGGAAGCCAGGAAGTTATCCTGCCATCTCCTCAATTCTGTGCCACTGGGTCTCTGCCCTTGTCTCAAAACTCTTGGAACCAGATAGGCGAATTATGATGTGTCCCCATGTGCCCTGTCTATGAAGGCAGCTTCAGAAGTACCTACTGGCCACCCCAGCAGCCTGGGCTGGGCGCTCTGCACCCATCTGCCTCTGGGGAGTCCCAGATGCCTGCCTGTCTTTCTCGCAGCGCTACCCTCAGGATGGCGTATGCACAAATTTAGCGAGAGCGAGAAGGCCCTCAGTGCTCTCTCAAGCAAAGCTGCTTCCCGCTGGGAACCCCATGCCTGAAGGTGAAATTTTGCCACCCTGCCATCAACCCATCCACATGGGGCTGATCTGGATGCCATACCTACGCCCCAGTCAACACAGGACCAAGCAATCAGCCTAGGATCTTGTTCTTCCTTTGAATTTTTTTGAGGGAACTGGAGAAGGGTGGTTTTCACAAAAGAAAGTTTTTTTTTGACATTCTGACCAAGAAATTTAAGTATTTGTCCAGCACACAGAGCCTGAGGCCTCTTCATGATGCTCAAGATCCACTCAGGCCACGTGGCAATCCCGATCCACTTCTAGTCTCACGTCTTATTTGGCTTCATCACTTATAAAGTGTTCCCCATAGGTCATTTAAGAGAAGAGGGGGAAACATCCAGCAGCCCCTCAAGGTCAGGCAGTGTCACCCTGAGTCCTTAGGTGTCTGCCAAGAAGGAAGATGCAGGCATGTTGGGAGTATGGCTCTGTAGTTGCAGAGCCAGAGGCTCCAAGTGATGAACAGAGCCATTTCCAGGGCAATGTAGCATCCTCTAGCTGTGCAATGACTAGGTAGAGGGAAAGAAGTTAAAAAACTACATACAGAAAGAAAGGTGTGCGTGTGTGTGTGCATGTATGTGTATGTCTGTGCATGTGTGTCTGTGTGTGTGTATGTGTATGTCTGTATGTGTGTGTGCATGTGTATGTCTGTGCATGTGTGTCTGTGTATGTGTGTGTGTATGTGTCTGTGCGTGTATGTGTCTGTGCCTGTGTGTGTCTGTGTGTATGTGTGTGTGTGCTCTAAGTGGCACAGCTGCTTTGAATAACACTTAGGATTTTTTAAAATCAAATTAACCACATATTAATTATACAGCCCAGCTGGTCTACTTCCAGGTATTTACCCAAGAGAAAGGAAGACATATGTCCACATGTAAATACTCACAGCAGATTCACTCATAACAGCCCTCAATGGGAAACAAGTTAGATGTCAATCAGACATATGTTGTTGGAATGCAAATTGTTAGATACACACAACGGGTCATCAGTACCTGCTACAACATGGGAATCTTAAAAAATGGAATCTCCTCCAGGGAAGGAGCCAACTACATATGGTACAACCCAGTGTGCACAAATTCTAGAGAGGCAGAGGGAGCCAGATATGGAAGCTCATGGCTATAATCCTAGCACCTAGGAGGCTGAGGCAGGAGGATCACTGTGAATGTGAGGCCAGCCTGAACTATAAAGCAATTTCCAGGACAGTCTGGGATACAGATTGAAACTCTGTTCCAATAAGCAGCAACATAAAAAAAAAAGAGGAGGGCAGATAACATGGTTTCCAGGAGCAACCAGAGGGGTGGGAAGGGTGTTGACCCTTTGGGGTATGCAAATGTCCTGCATCTTGGCTGTGGGTGACTCATCTATTGGGCCAACTCTGAAAAGTGTATTCAGAGAGTGAACTGTGCTGTAGGGAAATTGTACCGAAGCCAGCCCATCACTGGACACACACAGAGTCTGTGTGTGCTCTCCTCCCACTGTCCTTTGGTGTCTCTGTCTTGGTCAAAGCTGCTTTTCATATTTATTCTAAGCCAATGCTGAAATATGGATGCTATTGGACACACATGCACACACACACACACACACACACACACACACACACACAGAGAGAGAGAGAGAGTCCAAAGCACTCAGAAGAAAGGAAGGTGACCAAAACAATATGAAATGCACCAGAGAGCAAGTTGCAGCCTGTAGCTTGCACCTGTCCACTGTGCACCCAGCACTTGCTAGGCACTCAGTTATATTGCTGAGAGCACAGCACTCATTTCCTAGGCGTAGACATGCAGGAGCATCAGCCTGATCTGCAGACAGGTCGGTGAACAGATGCCCTTGGGGACACACACACACAGCTCTGTCCCAGGAGACTAACATATACATGCCTCTAATCTTGAACAACTTAAAACCTACTATGTGATTCCTCACACAAGAAAGCCATCAATAGCCCAGAGGAGGGGAATAAAGACCGTGTTATACACACTGACTTATAACAATACAGTTTCCCAAGGGCAAGAATCCGAAATGCAGGCTTAAGTTAACACTACATCCCACTAGGTGGAGCCCGAGGGATAGGCTAGAGTGGGCAGAAGTCATTAGGAAGTTATTTAAGTAGATTAGGCTGCCTTTAGAATGCATGCGCCATGTACAGTGCTTTCTATACATTAGACAATTAAGATGATCTCATAACCATATTGTTCTAGGTGAGTAACCCTACCCATAGAAACAGCCACCTTTCTGTTTTAACACAGGTGGGATGGCTGGCTACAGATGGCTACACTGAGAAAAGACACGCAGTTAGGAGAGGAAAGGGAAGCAGTTACACCCAGTCCAGGGCTCACAGAGTGCTGTAAGCTGTCTGTGGTTCTGGAAATCCCCGTAGGAGCACCCCCCCTTTCTCCATTCTCAGATGATCTAACCAGTTTTCTTCCATGACAATATTTCTCAAAGGGATAGGAACAATCTAGTGATGTAGCTTCTGGCAGTTGTGACAGTTGCTTACTTTGCAGAGCCAAAGTGTGTCTGTATGTGTGACCAGATGGGTCCTGGAGACCAGCATACCATATGACATCTTTATAAAGGAAGCAGGCTCAGCTTCAGAGGAGCAGCCCTGGATGCTGAGAATTCCCCACGTTCCTCCCTGAACTTGTGAGCCTTGATTTTTCTAGGCACCAGGCTCAAGTCATAATTGGGAACAAGTCACCAAAGACTATTTAAAAGGCTATGGGACACAAAGACTCAACATCTGTCTTCATTTTCCAAGAGAACACCAGCCACCCGCCCACAGGGACATCCATTTGACCTCCCTACCCACTGAACTCTCCCATGGCCCATGTCCGCAGAAGCGCACACTACCTGAATGTAAGCCTCTTGTCCTCAGTTTCCTTCATCTACCCTAGGCCCGAGTGCTAAGTCTTGCTAAGAGCTCATACCATCTCTCTCATGCTCAACATGTCTTGAGTGTGTTTCCCATGCAGAGCAACCACACTTGGTTGGGGGTTTAAATCACTCATTCTCCAAGCACATCCTAAAGTTTACCCAGCTCTGCTGCTACCCATGTGCCCTGGGTATGCACTCACATCCTAGCCAGCATGGACTCACTGCCGAGGCCATGCCTGACGATGGCTTTACTAGGCCTCAAACATCTCTTCATGTCTTATCTAGTAGAAAAAAAACTAAAAGAAAACCGACTGAGCCACCACGCTCAGCTCAATGCAGACTTGAATTGGCCACAGCCCTCTCTTCCTTCCTAGATTTTGGAAGGCAGATTTACTTCTCAGAATCAAGATAATACTCAGAGTTACGTCATCATGTGTGGCTACCCAAATTCACAGCAGCATAGCTTGAATGTGGTAGTCCTCACTTATAGCAGTTGGGAAGCTGAGGCAGGAGGATCGTGAGTTCAAGGACATCCTGGGCTACCTAATAAGTCCCTGTATCAAAGATTAAAATTAAAAACCCAAACGAAAACAATGCCCCCATCTGAGTCCTGTTGCTTAATGTAGTGTTAATAATAACGTAGCATTTAAATAAATATTTTCTGACCTATGCTGTGTTTTCTGTCCTTTGTTCTGCAGAGGCTAAGCAATGGGCAGTTACCCTGTCCCCCTTAAATATGGAAACCAAAGCCCATGGAAGGAAAGCAGAGCCAGACAGCCACTGGGGGGAGGGCTGACCTTAGAATTCCTGTCACTGAAAAGCTGAAGGCGGGGATGCCTGCATGTGCTGCTCGGCTGTCTCTTGGGGAGCACTGTTCTCCTCCTGGCACCCATTTCCTAAATAAATAAAATCCTTGTGCACTCCAGTCTACCAGGGGAGTGAGAAGATCTAGGCAGAAGGAGCCATGACTTAGTTCCGCATCTTCTCAAATACACTGTGGCTTTACAAAGCCAAGCCCAATTCTAAAGCAATATAGCTTTTGTGCCGGAGCAAAGCTAGGACACTGTTCTACACAGAAGATGGCCTGCCATCTAAGTAATGTCTTTGATGCACATCTTAGCTAGCCTCCACTCTATCACTATTCTGAGTTTTTAGACCCCCAAAGTGCCAGCGCTTTCTGATGGAGTGACTGCCCAATTTTATTAAATTTATTTCTGTTATAGGAAGCATTGATCTTTCATTACTTTGTGGACTTTCAAGATGACCCTAATCTCTCTCTCTCCATCTCTCTTACACACACACACACACACACACACACACACACACACACACTCATACATTTTTAAAGGATTGAGTCTAAAGACAAGACAAAGTCAAGGAAAGAATCGTGGCAGAAAAACGAAGAGATAACTGTACCAAAATTTGTTCGAAAACATAGTTGATCATTCGAAAAATGATTTATTCTTATTATGTGTCCATGTGAGTATTGTTTCCTATGGATGCCAGGAGAGGGCATCATATCCCTTGGAATTGGGGTTACTGAAGATTATGAACCTCCCAATGTGGGTACTGAGAACCAAAGTCAGGTCCTTTGGAAGAGCAGGCCTGATGTATACAGCTCTAATGCTTGTACTCTGCAAGTTTACATCAGACCTGTCTTTGAATTCCTCCAAAGGGGTGACAATAGGGACACAGGCTTGGAAGCCAGCCAGCCCTGCACTGGGATTCCAGCTGTGTGGTGCTGAGCAGGTGACTCAACCTCTCTGGGCTCTCATTTCATATACCGATAAGAATGCCTAAAACTTAACACTTAACACCTACGGTGTAGGGGCCAAGATCTCTAGGGTGCATTGCTGACTTGGTAAGACACTGAGAGACCCTGTCTCAAGAAAAAAAACCCAAGGCGAACAGTGGCTTAAATTGAATTCTGGCTTCCACATATATGCTCACACATGTGCACATGCACTCTCTCAGATACATGCATCACAATGTACACACATGCGCACGCGCGCGCACACACACACACACACACACACACACACACACACACACACGCCAATGCCCACAGTTGTTCACTGGTGTTGGGCTCACGTAGGAAGTGAATGATGGCTGCGCTGTCCGTGGATAAGCCCAGAGCCCAGCCTTCTCCACCGCCCTCAGATTTGCCAGCTGCTTTACCTAACACTCAGACAAAATTCTTGGAATCCATTTCTCCTGAGTCCTCCCAGATACAGTAAAATCTTAATATGTTAGGTGTAAGCTATGTGTGGAGCTTTATAAATTTATGTAAGGCAGAATGAAAGATCCAGCATGTTCCACACACTCGTTGCTCTCAGGATGGGGGATGAGCCTCAAGACATCACTCTGTCCTTGAGTGCCACGGACTTTGAGGATGTCTGTCTGCTTTAAGCTGGGTAGGATGACTCCTATTCCTTGAGCAGCATCTGAGATTCTGTTGTGATGTGCTTGAATGAAAGATTCCTGCAAATACTTCACTTTTTATAGATTTAGTTTACTGGATTTTTTTGTTTTTTAATATTTATTTGTTTATTTATTTATTAATTATAAATGAATTATATTTATTTATATTTATATATACAATAGTCTGTCTGCATGTATACCCGCATGCCAGAAGAGGGCACCAGACCTCATTACAGATGGTTGTGAGCCACCATGTGGTTTCTGGGAATTGAACTCAGGCCCTTTGGAAGAGCAGGCAGTGCTCTTAACCACTAAGCCATCTCTCCAGCCCTAGTTTACTGTTTTAAATTATGTGTTATGTATGTGTGTCTCTGTGAGTATATGTCATGTGAGTGCAGGCACACACAGAAGCTTGACGAGGAAGTTTGGTACTCTGGAGCTGGAGCTATATGCAGTTGTGAGACGCCCGATGTATGTGCCGGGAACTGAACTCCAGTCCTCTGGAAGAGGAGCGGGTGCTCTTAGCCACAAAACCATCTCTCCACATCTCCCCTCGCCATGGATACTTTCTTTTTACTATGTTCAGTTTCTTTGGTTTAACACCATGAATAAACCAACAGCCCCATTCCAACACATTTGTCCTTTATCTCCATGCAGGCACCTCTTTGTCTGAAGTCCAAATGAAGTTACTTCCACCATGTTTATTTTCTAAGGACATGACCGCATTCTGCCTGAGCTTAGCAGAGAACAGACAGCAGTCTAAACACCCATGCTGTGGCTAAAGCTTCTCTTGTGGAATGGTACAGTTTATCAGCACCTGCTGTTGTTTATTGACGTTTGTTAGGGAAATGTTGTGTCTCAACCTCAGCATTTGTAGACGCTGCAGGACGAGGCCTGCAGCACAGTTCTCTCTTCCAGGGTAAGCCCTGGGTATCTATCCTTCTCAGAGCATCGTGGGGGAGAGAGAGCACAGAACAGAATGTAGGAGACAATGGGAGCCCAGGACTAAGATGCCCAGAAACAAATGATGGAGACTCAGCGATGGGAGTGGGCAGAGGGAGGAGCTGGTAGGGAAGAGACAGAGAGGGTAAATATGCAAACAATACAGTCACATCTATGGGCTTTCAAAGGTCAGCACCGCGGCTGGCTCTTAATCTGGGCCAATGGCTTCACCAAACCTGACTGGTGTCCTAATCTGTGGGACTCAATGGCTAGGTAATATAATTATATTGCCAATATATAATGCAATGTGCCTTCCCGGAACTGAAAAATCTGCCAACACTCCTGCTCATGGTTTCCCTTTCATGTGTGCCCTTGGACTCTAAGCCATACTTGTATTTTTTTTAGACAGGGTCTCATGTAGCATAGGCTGACTTCAAAACTATGTAGTTCAGGATGACCTTGAACTTCTGATCCTCTTGCCTCTCAAGGGTTTGGAATACAGGTTTGTGTCACCATGCCAGATTTATACAGCGCTGAGGCTAAACCCAGGGCTTAATTCATGCTAGGCAAGTGCTCTGCCAGGCAAGCTATGTCACTAGATTACATACTTGGGAGAGCCCAGGAAGGCTTAGCAACATAATTCAAGGCCATGAAACAGCATAAGGCTGGGTGATCTGATCAAAAGCACCGAGAACTTGCTCATGTCGTGTCAGTGAAGAGCATGAACCACAAACACACACGGCTCTTGAATTGCTGGGCAGAGCCAGTTCTTTCTCCCTAGACCAAGACCTGCTCATTTCTTTGGTTCCTTTCCCAAGGCACTTCTGGAGCTATGACCACAGTAGCCTACACACCAACATAAAACTTTGTTTCTGATGTCATGTGGGGAAGTAAGGGACTTCCTTCCCATTAGTGAGGATAGAGCCAAGAGCCTGCTCAGGCAAGCTGGGTTCCATCTGGCGTGTGCACCCTGTGTGGAGACACGGGTGATCTTGCTCCACAGAATCAGAGCAGGGAGCGGGCATCACTGCTCTAGGGAGGAGGTTCCCCAGAGGGGCCAGCAGCTGGACTAAGTAACTTCTGCTAACTTGGTCCTGTTATCAAAAGAAGAGCCACAGGGGTGCTGGGCAGAGCCTCAGTGTCCTCTGTCTCACTTTGGCCTGCAGATTTCCAAGGGAGAGAAAAAGGAAGAACCATCTTACCCATGAGGAATTTTGCTCAGGACATAATATCCAGTGTGGGAGTGTTGATAAACCTGCAAGAGAGGAGAGAAAAAGCAAGCACTGAGACAAAGGCCATGATTCCTGGCGTTCCAATCTCTGAATCCTAACAAACACCAGAGGCCAAGGGCAGCTTAGGCAGAGAGACCTGCAGACAAAGCCTTACTGACAATTTGCATACCCTGGAAGCAGCACTTCCACCGTCCACCAGGTTTATCAGGAAGCCGGAGGCGTGATGTCATCTCCATGGTTACCTGGTTAGTGATTAAATCAGGAAGTCTGTATTTCCATCTGAACTAAATACAGCACAGAACTAATGGGGGCATAAGGTCACTGGAGCTCATTGGACATGGTCAGAAAGACCTGGCAGGACAAAAGACCTTTGAAAATTTGAAGTTTCTGCAGAGTGTGGCCAGGTCTCCCCTGGGACCTCAACTTCGGGCCTGCAATGAGCATGGAACTGGAGGCAAGACTGGGCACACTCTCCACCTTCGATCCAATTTGATGGACATTTTCTGGCTTCTGAGAGTGATCAACCAGGGCTCATTGCAAGAGGAGAGTTGGAAACAGCTGGTGTTGAAACAGAAAGAGCAGGAAACCAGCAGTTTCCAAACTTGTGGAGCCCCCAAATTACAGAGGTCTCTCTTGATCTTTTGAGACAGACAGAAGAATATTTCCTAACCTGTAAACAGTGAAGAGAAATCAAGGGGATACCGCCCCACGAGAAAGGGGGACACAGCAGCTCAGGAAATGTCAGCATGCCCCTCCAGCTCTGGACAGAGCCTCTTCTTCTCTAGGGTAGAGTGAGATCCTACTTCACCCCCACTCTTGTATCCGAGGAACCTCTGAGGGCAGATGCCCTGTGTGGAGAGATGCCCAGCAGCTGGCACAGAATTCTGACTTTCTAAGGCTAATGCTAGGCTTTGAGCTATGGGCAGATCAAGCCATGACCATCTGTAGCGGCCCTTCTCTGTTGGCTGCTGTAGATGAAATGGCAAGCCTACTGAGAGCTGGTCCAAGAATGAATGTCTGTACCCTGATCCACTCCCCAGGCTACCGAGTTCCAGAGAATGGTGAGCATCATTCTCACCCTGTCCCGCACCAAGAAAGTTTACAGACTTCAAGTTGTCAGACTCCAGGACATCAGAAGGTATGGTGGCACATCCCCTGTTCATGTCACGGATACACCTTAACTAAATGTGCTCTTCCACCCTATCCTCGGAGTCCCACATCCCTTCCCCAGAGTTCTCTCCACTCCTTCCATCCAGGAGTCAGAAATAGCCTGGCTGTAGACCACTGGTCAAACAAGAAGTGGAAAATGTCCCCCTTCCCTTGAGACCCATAAGAACGAACCCCAATTTTCCTGCTGGGCCTGAAATGACATCAGAGTCGCTGCAATGCTGCTGCCTCTATCAGTATGTGAATGCAATGTTATACTGTCCTCCTTTCCTCCCACAGCAGAAAGATGTGCAGATGAAGGATGACAACGGATGCAGTGAGTCCTGCACGGGGTTGGGGATGAGCTGCGCTGATGCTGCTGGAAATGAGCAGGAAGACAGCTGGGATTAGCTACTGCAGAGTCTGACCTGGTATGGACCACTGAACCAACTTCCAGGGCGTTACAGAGGACAAGGAATTATTCAGAAAAACGGATGCAGATATAAAAGCAAACAGTGGTTAAATACCAACAATATTGTCCTTCAAGAGATCTTGAGATCCCTAAACCAGGCACATGGGACCCAGGCTGGCCTTCTGGATGGCAGTGGGTAGGGAGATGCTGTTCTGTTTCAAGACATCTAGCATTACTCAGGTCTTTATTACAAGTCCAAGTTCATTGTTGTCAACGGAAAGATCCAAGGTAGCAACAGATAAAGAAATATGCAAAATGCTTTCTGCATTCATTATGCAAAGGAGAATTTTTTTTCCTACCAAGGATCAATGGCAGTAACTCATCCCCTGGTTGACTCATCTTTAGAGTCTGCCTTCAATACGCCACCAAACAGCACTGAAATTCTGCAAGCAATTCTGGAAGCAATGACGATGGAAAGACTAATGAAAAACATGCTGACAAGGACTCTGGCAAGAAGAAAGCGATGGAAGAACTTTCCATTTTCAGCTCTAGGCCTGCACTAGCGAGGAAAACGACACATTGTTGGGAGCTGACAGAAAATACCTGGAAAAGAAACCGATCAACTATTATAAACCAGCAAAAGACATCTGGGAATGGCTTTTTGTCTTTTCATCATCTCCACTGTTGGTCTCACCTCCACGGGGACATTTCAACTCTAGGGACTGTGTCAGAGATCTGAGGCTCTTCTGGAACCAGGTGAAGTCAGTCAAAGAATAATGAGGAAAAAGTGCAAAGGAGGGGTCGAGATAAAGCCCTCCAGAGCTGTGTGTCCTGCCTTCTTCCCAAGCTGCTCACGTCCTTGTCCTGTCCTTGGCAGCCCATGCTTGTCCTCACTCTGGCAGCTGCTTTCCTACTTCACTGCTTTTCTGTCATGCTGCTCTGCCAGAACTTTCTGTTGACTCGCAACTAATTTTCCTCGAGAACACAACACTGTCTTTCTTGCTGGCTGACTGTCTTTTTTTTTTTTTCTCCAGCACACACCTTCCATAGCAAAGGGCATGTAGAGACACAAAGCAAAAGCAAACACAATTTCCTAATACCCTGCAAGTCTTCAGGTCTTACGAAACATCTTTCTGCATTCCTACCTTGACCTTCATGACAACTTCTGTCTTAGTTACTTTTCCAAGGCTGTTGCAAAACACCATGGCCAAGGCAAGGCATATAAGAGAAAGTTTATTGGAGACTTAGAGCTTCAGGGTTATGACCGTCACGGCAGGAGCATGGTAGCAGGCAGGCATGGTCATCTGATCCACAAGCCTGAGGCAGAGAGGTCTCTGGGAACGGCATGGAGTTTTGAAACCTCAACGTCCACCACCCCCAGTGTGACATACCTCCTTCTACATGGCCACACCTCCTAATATTTCCCAAATAGTTCCATCAACTGGGACCAAACGTTCAAACATATGAGCCTATGGGGACCACTCTGGTCATTTCTAGCCAAACCACCAAGGTTTGTCATAGGAGCAGCCTTTCCTGGCTTCACTTTTCAAGTGAAGAAACTGAGTATTGGCATTACAAATGAAGTGATCCAAGGTAGCATAGTGTAGGAGGAGAGCTCAGAGCTTCAAGTGTACATACACCTAAGGCTATTTCTATAAAATCACCACACTGGCTGGAGAGGCTCTCCCACTGGTCACGCTGTCTCTACCAGCCATAACTGCCTTATGAAAGACTCAAGTTCTCTGTATCTACCATTGGAGTCATTGGTGGCTCTCTCTACAGACCAGGGGACTATTGCTAGCTCCTTTCACCTACCTGGAAACTATCACTGAATCTATGGTAAAATTATTCAGCATCATTAATTTTCCTCTCTAGCTGAAATCGGTATTTGAAACATTTTCTGGTAAGACAGGCAAGTGAACACTGGTGAATGTATTTGATGACTGCCCACTGGCAATCTACTGTGTGCAGTGCACTGGAGAAAGGTGTATGCCAATATCTGGATCAAGGAAGTGACAGAGTGGGTCACTTAATAAAGTGAGGAATAGGAGATAAGACAGTACTGAGAACATGACACATGAGAACACAGTGAAGCAGGTGGGTTTTGCACAAGAGCTACACACTCTGGGAGGTCAGAAGATACCCTTGGTACCCTGCTGTGTGTCATGATCAAAATGGTTCTAGTTGTTCTTCCTTACAGTTGATCCAGGAACTGTACATCAAACTGTTTTCCCCCAATGGTGAAACCCATTTTCTGAGGCCCTTACACTGCTGTATTCGAAAGCTGTCTTTATACAGGTCATTAAGTGAAAGTACGGTCATTAGGACAGGTGCTCATCCCCTGTGACCGGGATGCTTCTATCAGGGACAAAGAGGGGTGCAGTGATGGCTCAGTGAGTAAAATACTTGCCATGAAAGCATAGGACCTGAGTTTGAATCTTCAGAACTCTTGTTAAGCTGAATATAGTAGCATACACCTGTAATTCCAGCACCCCTGTGTCGAGATAAGAGGCAGAGGCAGGAGAATTCCTAGAAGATTGCAGATGGGCTTTCCTGGCAAGGCAGCCACGACCAGTAAAGAGGTCACGTGTCAAACAAGATGAAGGTAATGATTGGCATGCCAGGTTGCCCTATGGCTTCCACATAGGTGCTGTGGCACATTTACCCACACACTCCTTCTTTCTCTTACACACACACACACACACACACACACACACACACACACACACAATCCCATGGAAAGAGACACAGGTGTAAACTGAAGGAGGATGACATGAAGCGTCACAGGGAGTTCCTGAGAGGAAGAGCGAGGTCTCAATGGGACATAGAACAGTGGCATGCCAAGAGCCCCCAGGCATCACCCACCACTAGCAGCTGGAAGACACAAAAAGGGTTGTCCTCTATAGGGCGCACAGTGCTATGACACTACCCCCTGCAAACCACAGTGGCCTCATACATCACTAGGGCCAAGTGAGGTCATCTTCCACAGCTTGCTCATTATCATGGGTCACTACTCCCTGTTACACATACCCGGGACTGTGTAAGTAGTGGATCAAACCTGGAGTCCACAGGCAAAATGATGACATAAGCAATGGCTTAGTCACTAAAACCCAGTTCTACTCAAAAGAACCAGGTCACACTGGGCACTCTTGGAGGCCGTGACCTTCTGATAGTCGGGGATCTGCTGGTGTCCATGCCAGCCTCCTTCCTTTCAACCCCACAACCCCGTGGGTTTGTGCTTCACAGTCCCTTGAATCCTCTCCTGGATCTGAACTTCTTACAATGTAAGAGCAAAAGGACTTTTAGAATTTCCTTTAAATAAGCTTTTGAGACAGTAGAGTTGCTTGCAGCAGACCACACACTCCGCCCTTCACACTGGCAGGTGCCATATCCACAGATCAACCAACTACAGAGAGAAAACACTTGACAATAATTTGTGCATTTGCTTAATGTATACAAGCAATGCTTTCTCTTGTCATTGCCCCAAACAATGTAATAAAACACCAATTCATTCAACATCACAGTAGGCATTGTAGGTAATATGGGGATGACTTCTAATTTCATGTCTGTTCCTGTGATAAATTCCCTGACAAAAGCAACGTTAAGGGAGGATGGGTTTATTCATTTTCCAATTCTATGTTATAGTCCATCATTGTGGAGAAGTCAAGGCAGGAACTTGAAGCAGCTGGTCACATCTAGGCACGAGCAGAGAGAGAATGAATGCGTGCTTGCTTGTGCTCAGCTAGTTGTCTACTCTTACACAGTCCAGGATCCAAACCAGGGGAAAGTGCCACCCACTTCACTTTTACCCTGGGTCTACACATATCAGTGAACATAATCAAGATAACCTCCCACAGACATGCCCACAGGACAACCTGCTCTACCCAAGACAACCCTCCACAGACATGCCTACGGGACACCTTGCTCTACCCAATCCTTTATTGACACTCGTTTCCCACGAGAGTCTAGATTGTGTCAAGTTGAACCTTCATAAGGTTTTAGAGCACAGAGCAGTTCCTGCATATGTCATCTGAAAATCCTCCTACATCATTGGACATTGGAGACATTGACCTCTGGGGATTCGGTATCCTTAGAACCCCAAGCCATTTCCCTGTACTCATCCAGGCATGACTGAATTCAATTTTGAAAAGATACCGAGAGCAAGGGAATCTGTTTAGAAAAGCAAAGATGCCCATAACTCTCCTGAGGCTTGCACTAAGGTCTCTCAGGGAACAAGCTGAGAAATAATTCATTCAACAACTGCAGGGAGCTGCTGTAGACTCAGGAGCAAGTCCATTTGGGAAATCGACTTGTGCTGATGATCTGGAGGGTTCTTAGAGACTCAGCCAAGGCCTGGAGCCTCCAGATGGACAGATGGCGGTCACAGGGACAGGTCCCTGCTCTGCAGAAAGCATGATGTCTCCAAAGCCAGAGGCACTGGCTCTTCTATGAGACTCTGACACTGCTAAGATCAAATAGAGACTCTCTGGGCAGCTATACCTGCATCTCAGGAAGCTGGCAGCCAGCCCACCTCTTTTCAAAAGTTTTTCTGGGGAAAGCTGCCTTTAAAATTGGGGTTGGGGCAGAGCTGCAGAGATGGCCCAGAGGTTGAGAGCACTGGCTCTTTTTCCAGAGGCTCCTGTTTTAATTTCTAGTACCTGCATGGTGACTCCCAACTGTCTGTATTTTTAGTCCTAGGGGATATGATGTCCTCTTCAGGCCTCTGCAGGCACTACATGCATATGGTACACAGATACACATTCAGGTGCATACACATAAAATAAAAATAAATGTAAAAAGAATCTTAATCAAAAATAAATTTAGAAAATCTGATGTGGGGACTGGGAATATAACTTAGCAGTAGATGGCTCATGTGGCATGTGTGAGGCCCTGTGTTCAATCTTTAGGAGCACTACAGAAGAAGGAAAGAAGGAAAGAAGGAAGGGATGGAGGAAGGGAGGCAAGGGCATGGGTAAGAAGGAGGGAAGAAGGGAGGTGGTTGTGGGGGAAGGAATGAGCAAAGAAGAGATGGAGGGAGGGAAAACCAGAGGGTATGTTATGCTAAGAGCACTAAGTCACAAAAGAGTAATTGCTGCACTATTCTGCTTACATGAAGCCCATGGAGTGAGCTTATTTATGGAAAGTGAAAACACAATTGAAGGGCTGGAGACATGGTTCAGTGGCTAAGAATACTTGCTATGCAATCATTAGGACCAGAGTTCAGTATCACTATCTGCATAACGAGCAGGGCATTTCACACAGGCCTGTTCCTGTACAAACCTGCAAAGGAGGCAGAGGCAGGAAGATGGTTGGTGCTTGCTGGTTTCCAGCCTAGCTGAAAAACAAGGACCACAGGTAAAGGAAGAACTGTCTCAAAGGAGTAGGCAGAGAGAGTAACAGAGGAGGATACCCTAGATACCCTTTTCTGGTCTCCATGTGCATGCCACAGTCATGCTGCGTGCACACACACGCACACACACACACACACACACACACACACACTATCCAATGTCTACAGAGTTGTCACCGTGGATGGTGAAACATTCTATTCATAGATGACGATGATGTCACACAGTGCTGGGAATGTGCTTAAGGAGAACACAGCTGAATTCCCACACTTGCTTCATTCTGTCACTATGGTAAACACCATGGCCAAAGGCAACTTAGGAAACAAAGGGTTTATTTGGCTTAGACTTCCAGGTCACGGTCCTTCACTGGAAGAAGTCAGGGCAGGAATTCAAGCAGCAACTATGAAGGAATGCTGCTAGCTCCCTCTCTGGCTTGCTCACAGTCTCGTACTTACTTAGCCTTTTTATACAGCCCGGGACCACCTGCCTAGGGAACGGTGCTGCCCACAGCTGGGCCCACCAATATTATTAATTAACCATCAAGACAATTCCTACAGACATGCCCACACACCAGTCTGGTCTGGGCAGTCCTTCAATAGAGACTCCTTTCTCAGGTGACTCTAGGCTATGTCAATTGACAGTGAAAGCTAAGTAGGACACCCAACATGGATACACAGTCACCCCAAAAGGTGTGTGTGTCGGGGGGAAGAATGGATTTGTAATACTTTTAAATTTAATACAAATTAATGCTCACTTAGGAAGATTTAGATGCTGTCTATGATGAATAATGAATCTAGAAGGGCAGGGTGGCTAAGTGTGGAAGTCATATACCAATATGACCTGAGATGCTTCAAGGTTTTTTTGCTCCCCCCTGCCCCCCCCCGGCTACACATATCATTGGCCATTCACAGAATAGTTATAAAGTGTCAGAACCATCCACTAAGAGGCTCCCTAAGGATTACCCCCTATTCTTTTATCATTTTACAGGCGACAGGAGCCTTTGGCCCCAGAACTCTGTTAGTGACAAAGATGAGCAGGAAGCTAGACTTCCTGATACCTGGCTGGATATGCCTGACCTCAAAGCTCTCCCAAGAGGAGCGGTGAAAGGCCTTGGGAGATGTATCTATAAGTTCTGACTCTCACTTGCCCAGGGGGACTCCAGGTGACCCCAGCACCCAAGGCAGGCCCCAGTCCATAAAACTCGCTTATAGAGCTCCATGTGTATCTGCCATACTCAGCCTCACAGCAGCGCCCTGGGGGAGGAAACGATCAGTCTACACACTGACATAAACCTTGGAAGACTGCCATGATGGCTGTGCCTCGCGCGCTTTGCCATGGTGTGGAAGGCATGCTTCCAGGTAGCATCTGGCAGCAATGCCTTCAACACCAGGCCTTTCCATTCTTCTACCACTTGACTACCTCATAGATACGCTCTGGATACTTCCTGCTAAGACCTGAGGATGCTCCAATTGAATCCAGCACTAACCTTTTGCCCCCACTCCCAGAAGAATTGAGTCTGTAGCCTCCAGTGATTTGCTCAGCGGCTGGTACTCATTTCAGCACAGGCAACAAAGGACCCCAAGTCATTGCAAGCGGAAGTTTCAAAGCAAATGCTGGACAAAGTTGGCAGAGAAAACAAACCAGCAGTGAAAGTCAGTAATGCTCTCAGGATTAGGATCTAGGACATGGATTCAAGGGAAAAGCGTTTCTCTCACAGCAAAGTCTCACCTGGCAAGCGTGGCAGGGTTTCGGAAAACACACCCACGGGACAGAAGGCCCTCTCCTGCCTTTTTGCCATTTCAACAGGATCCTGGTAGTGTCCCATGGAAACAGAGTGGAACTCCTCTGTGCTCCACCCCACCCACAGACAGGGAGCTAAAACCCAAATGGGCCAAGCAGCAAAGAGTGGCTCACTCTGTAGCCTGATTATTAGAAAGAAGCAGAAAGGAGCAGTTAAGGAAGTGGGGGTAACTGAGGGCTGTGGCAGGAACGGGGTGCACTAAGGGAGGAGGAAGGAGACGGCCTTTCGAGGCAACTGGAGGGAGGGTGACCCTGGCTGCTGTGGCCACAGAGGCTCTGTTGACCCAGTGAAAGAGCAGTGATGGCTGCCCTCTTCCTCCATGCTATCCTCCCCAACTCTATCATGGAGGACTCGGGCTCAGCTTCATCTGTGTTTGATATTCTAGAATTAAGAGGCTTTGGAGTGGGTGGGAAGGGGTGATCTTCCAACTGTTACCAGTTTAGGAATAATGATTTGATCAGAAGCTTGAGAAAATGAGGAGACCATAAAGGCCCGGGTGAGGCACTTGGAACGCTAGACACAGTAGACCCTGGCTAGCTTTGGGAGTCAGAGGAAACCCTCGCTTCAGTGATACGCAGCAGCTACGGAGAAAGGCTAATGAAGCTGGACTCTGTCACCCATGGCTGGCAGTCAGAATAAAGTACAGAGGCTCTCAGATACAAATTAGAAGTGGCACAGCGTGTGCATGTGCTGTATATGTTCCCCTACATTCCAATGTTGAAGCGCTGTTCTTTGCCCCTCCTGGGTGACAAGATGGTCTCAGGAGATGGCGTCAGCGGTGGGTGGTTAGGACTGCATGATGTCATAAAGGCAGAACGCTGTCAGTCACGAATGAAGTTGGTGTCCCAGTACAGGGACCCAGCTCGTGCCTTTGTTCTGCTGAGTGAGCTGCTGCCAGCTGATATTGAACCTGCAGCTTCCAGACCTGTGATTAGGGAATTGCTGGATAAGCCACCGAGCCCTTGGCAATTTGTTATAGTACCTCACGTGACCAATGTAGCTCCTACCAGAGTGGCTAAAACACCCAGCAGTAACAAGAGTGACACTGGGGAGGAGGAGAGACTCGCAGCCATGCACACAGGGGGGGTGGGACAGTGGAAGCTGGTGCTTCCTTTAGAATCTAAATGTCTGCTTCCCATGTGACTCATAAACTGAATTCTTTTTTCTATAATCAATACTGTATAACTTCTTTTTCCTTATTTTCCTTCACATGATTTTCTGATATATATATGTATGCATATATATGTATGTATATATGAATATATTGAGAATTCTGTGCATGCATACAATGAATTTGGATCTTATCCACATCTACTCCCCCACCTCTCAGATCCCCTTGTTCCCACTCCTCTTATCTTTGGGTCCTTTTTTTTCTCTCTTGTAACCCACTGTTCCAATTTGTACTGCCCATATATTCATGGGTGTGGAGCCATGTGCTGAAACATGCTGGACATACCAGGGACTGCACTCTTAAAGAAAACTGATTCTCCTTGCCCAAGAAGACATCAACTGTTAACAGCTCCTCAGCTCATGACTCCTGACCCCCCCCATGTGGATGTTGATCTGGGGAAGGTCTTGTGCATGCAACCGCTGCTGCTGTGGAGTGCAGGAACACAGCGCTCCTGTCACGTCCAGAAGACACTGCAGAAACTGCGTTCTTAGATGCAGCTCATAGAAATGCGACTTACAGTCACATTAAAAATTCTTATGAATAACCATCGCTTGTAAATGCCACCTAGCGATGCCAGGCAGAGAGGAGACAAGCAATGACTAGAGTGGAAACTGAGGGATTTCTGTAAGTGGAGAAGCCAGCCTTCAAAAGTTACTTCTCCGTGATGCTGCCTATGACTGTCATTCTGAAATGACAAAGTGATACTGGTGACGACAGCTCCAAGGCCACCTGGGTTTCACTGCTCTGCATCTTGGTTGTGGTGGTGTCTCAATCTGCTTAGCTCTGCTGCAGCAGAATTCCACAGATGGGGTAACTTGGAAGGCTCAGAAATGCATTGGGTCACGGGTCTGGAGGGGCTTCAGAATCCGCTGCAGGTCTTCTGCATTGTTCCATGGAGGAAGGTAGGGAAGACCATGAGAGAGAGCGGCCACTCATCCATTCATGAGGGCTCTGCTCAGAAAACATTCCATTGAGGCTTCACTCTTAGTATGGCTTCAGTGGTGATTAAGTTTTCAACACACACTTTTTGATGAGACACATTCAAGCAGTAACAGGCTATAATCAAATGGTCCTAAACAGATGATGAAATTGCACATAACTAAACATATGTACAAACATACATGCATTACACACATCTAAACATGCAAATATACACATATACACTTGCATATACTTGAATACACAAACACATACATACACATATGCGCATACTCATATTTATGCACATATACATACATGCATGTACACATGTAAATGTACACTTGCATATACCTACATACAGTACATATAAATACACATGTGTGTATATGCGCACACAGGTATAGTCACATATACATACACATGTACACCCATATACACACACAACAAGTATAAGTAAAACAAGAGATCTGAGTAAGATCAGGGCTGGATCATTGTCTGCCTCCTGCCTGTCTTCTGTCTCTGTGAGCTGTTTCCATCAGGGGAGTAGAGTTCGGAGTGTAAGTGGGAGCCATCTCGTTAATTCTCACAGTAGCTGGTGACTCTCCAGTGACCTCAAAATAAAGTCTTGGTGTTCAGTAAGCAATGTGCACAAGGTGACACATGTATGTTATTAGACCAAGCCTCACAGTCAGGAAACAAGAGCAGTTGCTGCCCAGGGAGGCAGGGATGCAGAGATACAGGGATGATGCAGGGATGCAGGGATTTAGGGATGGCTGGTTGAGGGGTGGTAAAGCAGAACTTCTCAAGGATGTCTAAAAGATCAGGAAGCAAAAAGAAAATTCTAGAAATAGGAGATAAAGTATCTCTCAGGGTAATTCACAGAGCTTCAAGTTGTATTTCTCTTCTCTGTCTGTCTGTCTCTCCCTCCTTCCCCACCCCATTTCATCACATAAACATATGTGTTCTCTGTTTAGTGCAAGGTGAACAAGATGCCTTTCTGCTCCTTCCCAGTTCCCAAGCTCCTGAGGGACAAGGACCCGTGTGGGTAGTAGTGTCCTGTCATTCACCTGAGCCATTCTGCATCTTCTAGCAAAAAGATCCCACCTACTTAGCCAAGGGGGGGGGGCAGCGTGACTCACTGTCACATCACTTATAAAACCTATGAGTTGGAAGTTGGAGGTGACAAAGGCTCTGGTCACCAAGTGCTCATTAGCCCTGAGAATGGTTAACCACATGCCCATCTGTAACACAATGAAGAATGCAATGCCATCTCTAGCAGATGGCCAGATCCACTGCAGCACAGAGGGTGCATCTCTAGCAGGTGACCAGATCCACTCCAGCACAGAGGGTGCATCTCTAGCAGGTGAACAGATCACTGCAGCACAGAGGGTGCATCTCTAGCAGGTGAACAGATCACTGCAGCACAGAGGATGCATCTCTAGCAGGTGAACAGATCACTGCAGCACAGAGGGTGCATCTCTAGCAGGTGA